>JAVJIF010008182.1:0-117500 GCA_038442645.1 Agave tequilana | reverse complement strand
CATTAAGCTGACTCGGTAAGGTTAGGCTTTTAGACCCATTCCCCTCGATGCGCAGTTTATACGCTCTCCACTTAAACCTTTAATAAGTGGATCTGCTAAATTATCTTTTGACGAGACAAAGTCAATAAAGATCATTTCAATTGAGAGCAACTGCTTAACAGTATTATGTATACAACGAATATGTCTAGAATTATCGTTATATATAACATTTTGTGCCTTAGATATAGCTGCTTGATTATCGCAGTGTATGCATATAGCGGGCACTGGCTTTTGCCATAATGGTATATCTTTCAAAAATTGTCTAAGCCATTCTGCTTCTTCTCTGGACTTATTTAAGGCTATGAATTCCGATTCCATAGTCGAACGGGCAATACATGTTTGTTTGAAAGATTTCTAAGATACTGTTGCTCCTCCTAGAGTAAATACATATCCGCTAGTTATTTTGATTCCTCAGCATCTGCAATCCAATTAGCAGCACTGTATCCTTTAAGTACAGGTGGATACTGTCCATATCTCAAGGCATATTTCTTAGTATGTGATACGTAACCCAATACTAATAGTAGAGTAGTCTAATGTTAATCACTAGGATTGCTAGTGTATCTGCTTAACTTGGTTACAGCGTAAGTAATATCGGGTCTAGTGCAATTCATCAAATACATTAGACTTTCGATAATCTGAGAATACTCTAACTGGCGTATTCCAGTTCCTGTATTCTTATGAAGGTGGATGTGTGGGAGAAAAGGATTTGTATTCTCCTTTATCCCAAGATCCTTAAATCTTTCTATCATCTTATCCACGTAGTGAGATTGAGATAGACTGATCCCATCTGGTGTTCTGGTGATTTTAATTCCTAAAATTACATCAGCAACCCTCAAATCCTTCATGTCAAAACAGTTGATAACATTCTTTTAGTGGACCTAATAATTTCAATAATAGTCTTAAGTATCAACATGTCGTCTACATAAAAACAAACAATGATACATGCATTTTTAATTGTTTTAGTGTAAACACACTTATCACATTCATTAATAGTGAATCCATCTTTGATCATGACACTATCAAATTTCTCATGCCATTGTTTTGGAGCCTGCTTTAGACCGTATAAGGATTTTACCAATTTACACACTTTGTGTTTTGGTCCTTGACTATAAATCTTTCAGGTTGTTCCATATATATTTCTTCATTTAATTCACCATTTAAGAATGCAATCTTGATATCCATTGAATGGATATCTAAGTTATGCAATACTGCAATTGCAATCAACATCCGAATGGAGGTTATTATTGTTACTGGTGAATAAGTATCGAAGTAGCCAAGTCCTTCCTTTTGTCGATAACCCTTTGATTGGTCGCTAATGTTGCAAATTTAATATCATATTTTCATACTTATTATAGATAAAAGCTGCATTGTCCTAATTAAATGTTTAATTTATTTGCAGGCCCATTCCTTAAGGAGATGAAGAGAAATGAGCACAAAAGCCCACCAAAATTCTGAATTAAATCAGAATTAATTCGAGCTCACTGAATCAGGGCAAAAATCAAGAGGTTGAAAACCGGTTGAGAAGAATCCTCTTAGAATCGATCGGTTAAAGCCAAGAATCCAAGGCCATTTCGTCACAATATTGGACTCAAACGAGAAAACCAACTGAAGATAAAAGCAGAAGGAAAAATAAGGGAAACCCACCAACAGGGTGTGGCCACCTGGCCACACCCTGGCCGCGGAAACGTGGCCAGAGCCGCGTTTCCGCGGCCTAACAAACTCTGTTGGGGGAGCATTTGCTCCCCAATCTTCCCGGGATCTTACCTGTTAGGGTTTTGCCTATAAATATAGGTTTCAGCTGAGCAAAATCGATGACCATGCAGAGATAGGATTTAGACTAGTTTTCATTTCTTGTAGTTTAGGTCTTTCTTTTCTTTTTATGTAATTTGTATGTAAGCTTAGGTTAGATGAAAATTCATGTAAGTAAGAGAGAGGCTTATGTTGAGAGTGACACCGATGTACCCTCCTCCTTTCTTCCATTGTTTCTGCAAGTAATAAAGGTAAATGTTTTTGTTGTATGTTCCTATTTACTTTTGTTTTTTTCTTCCTCTTTCTACTTTACCTCTTTTGTTTTTGATGAGCTTGCAAGTGAATTCAGAAGTATAAGTATACAAAAGCCTTTGTGAATGCCAACGATACTTCATGAAGACGTTCTCCTCCTCAAGATCCGTATCACTTCATTCTTGCAAGGCTTGATGATATAATGCGAACAGGGACTGAGCTCGATCTTATGACCTATGCGTTGAACGCCTCCAAAGTAAGGTAGAACATGCAAGGATTCCAGGTAAGTCATCAACCAAACTAGGTGAGTAATTCCTTAATCTTCTTTCTTTTCTTTTATTTCTTAGTTTAGATCGCCAATACAATTTCTTTCACTACATCTTCCAAATCTTTCATCATTTCTTTTCCAACTCATTTGTACATAGTCGCTTTCTGATTCTCTACCTTTTTCCTCTATCGCTTTCTTTTTAACTTTAACCATTAACTCTTCTTTCATTTTTATTTCTTAAAAACAAAGAAGAACTTTCGTTTTCTTCATAAAGATTTCAATACAAACTTTGAACGCTTCCATCGCAAACCCTCCTTGTGGATCACGACCAGCATAGCCACTTGCTATAGCGGTAAGAATTGAGCACTTGCACATCTTTATTCTAAATCTAAAATTCTTTATTTTGTGTGCAGGTTCAGCTTCAATCAAAATTTGGCGCCGTTACCGGGGAGGGTAATGATTTTATTGAAATCTGATTTTTATTGAAAATTTTTTAGAACTAAAATGAACTTTCTTCTCTGTTGCAGGTTGTAGAGCAAGCAAAGCAGGCAAATAAGATTGCAGTAACATATAAGTGGTCTTGGGCCTCTGCTCTAGAAAGCAGAGACCAAGTGCCTCTGCTTTACCGCGTTTTCACGGCCAAAGCCGCGAATACGCGGCAAAAAGAAGTTGACTACTAATGTTATTTTTTGCAGGGCTGCTTGACTTGCAAAATTCTAGTTTTTTGTAATTTGTTTTTTATTGTATGCCATCACCATAAGCCTGCTAATAAACCAATAGTAAAATACATATTGAAAAAGATAAAAAATTGATTAGATGTTTGCATTTTAGGCACGTGTCTTTTCAATTCTTTTATTTTACTGTTGAAGAGTGCTGGAGCAAGGTACGTTCGCATTGCACGTAGAATAGGACTCACCTCTTGGTTGATTTTTATTGCTTTGAGTGAATCTTATTTACATATCTTGTACACTTGCACAAACTTATCTTAAGGGCACTAACCCATAACAAGATAAGGTGGGGATTTAATCACCCTTCCTTGGCCCAAAAATCAGATTCCAAGCACTCACTAACCCAAGCCTAACTAAAAATGAGTAGATGATGGCCCTAGGGACATCTCAGACTCAATTAGGAGATTATCCTAAGGGTAAAAAGTGCCAGAATTTGACTCCTACAAAATCAGTGTCTAGGAAAGGGATTAAGGGCCAAAAGCCCAAAGGTTGGTGGTTATTTAATTAAGGAACGTCTTTGACGGAAAACCTCCCACCAACCTTGCCCTGACCTGGCTGATTAGCTTGTGGTCAAAGTCTGCATTAAACCTCCCTTGGATAGTCTAATCAGTTAGGAGTCATCTAGGTCATAGGTCTACCTTAACTTAGAATTTTTTCTTTTATTTGTTTGCTTATTTGTTTGTTTTTTCTTTCTTTTTGTTTGTATTCTATTTTGTGATATGGCTTATAATAACAATTTTTCTAACTTCAATAATAATCCATATTACACACCGACTTCATTTTCGGATATTACCAACCCGACATATCATAACTTTAACCAACCTAGTGTGCCGGATTGGTCTTATCCGAATCAATACAACCCATGTCCCCAATCTAATAACTATAATTTTCAGAATGATTTCAACTCTTCACAGAGTCAGTGGGGATTCACCTACCCCGAGCATAATTTTCAACCAACTTGTCCTCCTTCTCCACCCAGTCCACAATATTTTCAAGATTCATACTCAGTTCCACCAGCCCAAAATAGAAAATTATCAATTTTGGAAATGAGTATGCGTGAGTCTAAACAAAAATCCCAAAATCTAATGGACTCACAATTTCACTACCAATTCCAAGACAACACTTCATCTTTTCAACACAACAATGAATATATCACCTATGAAGAGATGCTTGAAGCCATGACTCAGGCTCAAAACGCTCGTAATCACGACATAGATATGATGGTCCAAAGTTTACATTCTCACCGTTTGGCCAGTTCTGATGTTGATAACCATTCTGTTAGAGCCGAAGAGTCATGCAGTTTTGGAAATCAAGGTTCCATTTCAGAACAGTCATTTGAACTTACCCAAACTCCAAATTTTGAAAAGAATATTGACAGTTTGGCAAGTTATCCTTTTCCTGAAATCGAACTTGAAAATGAATATGATCATGAATCTCAACTTAGTGATTCAATTTTACTTCCTGATTCAATAATGACTCCGGTGTCTTCACCTGACTTCAATCTTTTCCCCGAGTCAACATTGGATCCTGTACCAATTCATCATGAAATTGAATTACCTATTTTTGATGATCATATTGAACTTGACCAATTTTACACTTTTGAAAATCCTATTGACAAATTGGCAAGTTCTCATTTTTTTGATATTAAACTCATTGAGATATGTGACCTAAATTCTCAAATCTGTGATCCAGTTCAACTTTCTGAATCAATATTGACTCATGTTTTGTTACAAAACTTGAGTAATATATTAGAGTCAGTTTTGATTCCCCCACCTATCATTCCTGAACTTGAATCACCAATATTAAGTCACATTCTATTATTGGAAAATAAATGTGGACTTGAGTTTCAACTTCTTGACTTGGACCCAATTCCTGAACCTATTTCAACTCCTGAACCTTTACTTGACTTAATCACCTTCCTGAGTCGGTATTAGTTCTTGTACTTCCTGAGTCCAAGTCAATCATTCTATCTTTTCACACTCCATTCTGGGACGAGGTGGTTGACAAATTTGACTCCGAAATCAATTATGGAATTTGGAAATTAGTTGGGGTCAAATATTTAATAAAAATCCATTATGGATTCATCATTTAATGGGTTATATTAGAGATATTTCTGGTGGTTCCTCCGAACCCAATGAAAAGTCGATTGGGCCGTATTTCGTGGACCAATCAGACCACCACCAGAACCACCACCTTAAGGTAACATTTTCCTTCCCTTTCTTCTTTTTCATGCATCTATGCATTAATTCATACATTGAGGACAATGCATGAGATAGGTGTGGAGAGTGCCTAACATAACTAATTTTTTTCCTTTTTAAAACAAAAAAAATATTTAACATTTTCTTTACTTTTAAAAACTTTTTGAAAATAGAAATAATATTTTGACATATGTTTTGTAAGAAATTAAGTTAATTTTAAAAAATAGGAAAATCCAATTAGGATTTTTTATACTTGGTCAAAATAAGATTATTTGTTTGATTTTTAGGGTTAGGAAGAAAATTTGTCAAAGTAATTTAGTCTTCATCTTTACCTTGATGAAATATACACACTTCATACACTTACACACTTAGGGTTCAAAAACAAAGATTCTTATGGCTTATAAAAGAAAAAAGAAAAAAATAAACAAATCTAATTATTGATTAGCTAGGTGCTTTGGCCTAAGCAAGCCTTAGTATTTATGCGAAAGATGATTAGATAAGTTTGAAAAAATATATATATAAAAATTCCCTGATTAAGCTAGGCATTTGTGCCTAATAAAGCATAAGTATTCACGCCTAAAAGGGGTTCATATAATAAAATCCTTAGTTTTGTGGCCTTATTTGCTCGAGTCCTTAAGTCATTGGGGTGTTTTCTCACCCGGTGCCCTAAGACCGTTTGGTTTGGGAGTCATCGATTAAAGGCTCGTTACATGGGCAGATTAGAAAGCCTAATAGAACTAAGGAATAATACCACCAAAATATATATATATAAATAAATAAGGCATAAGAGTTAGAGTTAATGAACCCTTAGTAAAAATTTTCACAGTCACAAGCTGCATATGACTTAGGGTAAAGTGATAGACTAGATAGAGACTAAGTCTAGGAAATGAAAAATTCAGTTTTCCTATAACTTATAGATTGCTTAAATCTTACAATTATATTTCAAATATTTTTCTCTTTCAAAATGCTTTTCGAAAATACTAACTCTTTGTTTTCCTTTCTTTATGGATTTTGTGGGTGTAATCCGCTGAAAACCCTCACGAGACAAAACTCGTCCTCTAGGGGAAATCTAGAGGTTTAACGGCTTGTTACACATGCTCAGTGCAATCGCGTGACCTGCGAAAGTGGTCTAATAATCCTTAGTATAGTTTAGTTATTTTGCTCGAGGACGAGCAAAAGATAGGTATGGGGGTGTGATTGGTCGCTAATTTTGCATATTTAATATCTTATTTTCATACTTATTATAGAATAAAAGTTGCATTGTCCTAATTAAATGTTTAATTATTTGCAGGCCCATTCCTTAAGGAGATGAAGAGAAATGAGCCCAAAAGCCTACCAAAATTCTGAATTAAATCAGAATTAATTCGAGCTCACTGAATCAGGGCAAAAATCAAGAGGTTGAAAACCGGTTGAGAAGAATCCTCTCAGAATCAATCGGTTAAAGCCAAGAATCCAAGGCCATTTCGTCACAATATTGGACTCAAACGAGAAAACCAACTGAAGATAAAAGCAGAAGAAAAAATAAGGGAAACCCACCAATAGGGTATGGCCACCTGGCCACACCCTGGCCGCGGAAACGCGGCCAGAGCCGCGTTTTCGCGGCCTAACAAACTCTGTTGGGGGAGCGTTTGCTCCCCCAATCTTCCCAAGATCTTACCTGTTAGGGTTTTGCCTATAAATACAGGTTTCAGCTGAGCAAAATTGACGACCATGCAGAGATAGGATTTAGACTAGTTTTCATTTCTTGTAGTTTAGGTCTTTCTTTTCTTTTTATGTAATTTGTATGTAAGCTTAGGTTAGATGAAGATTCATGTAAGTAAGAGAGAGAGGCTTATGTTGAGAGTGACACCGATGTACCCTCCTCCTTTCTTCCATTATTTCTGCGAGTAATAACGGTAAATGTTTTTTTTTTATGTTCGTTTTTAATTTTGTTTTCTTCTTCCTCTTTCTACTTTACCTTTTTTGTTTTTGATGAGCTTGCAAGTGAATTCAGAAGTATAAGTATGCAAAAGCCTTTGTGAGTGCCAACGATACTGCATGAAGACGTTCTCCTCCTCAAGATCCGTATCACTTCATTCTTGCAAGGCTTGATGATATAATGCGAACAGGGACTGAGCTCGATCTTATGACCTATGCGTTGAACGCCTCCAAAGTAAGGTAGAACATGCAAGGATTCCAGGTAAGTCATCAACCAAACTAGGTGAGTAATTCCTTAATCTTCTTTCTTTTCTTTTATTTCTTAGTTTAGATCGCTAACACAATTTCTTTCACTATATCTTTCAAATCTTTCATCATTTCTTTTCCAACTCATTTGTACATAGTCGCTTTCTGATTCTCCACCTTCTTCCTCTATCGCTTTCTTTTTAACTTTAATCTTTAACTCTTCTTTCATTTTTATTTCTTAAAAACAAAGAAAAACTTTCGTTTTTCTTCATAAAGATTTCAATACAAACTTTGAACACTTCCATCGCAAACCCTTCTTGTGGATCACGACCCGCATAGCCACTTGCTATAGCGGTAAGAATTGAGCACTTGCACATCTTTATTCTAAATCTAAAATTCTTTATTTTGTGTGCAGGTTCAGCTTCAACACCCTTGGTTACTAATCTAGCCTTGTACTTATCGATAGATCCATCGGGTTTTAATTTTCTTTTGAAAATCCACTTACACCCAATTGGTTTACTACTAGGAGGCAAGTTTGCCAATTCTCAAGTATGATTACTTAGTATGGATTCTATTTCGCTATTTATAGCTTCTTTTCACATTTGTGCTTCTGGGGCAGACATAGCCTCTTTAAATGTTTGAGGCTCGCTTTCAATAGAGTATGCTATGAAATCTGGATCAAAAGATTTTGAGATTCTAGATCTCTGACTTCTTGTTGGTTCAATTTTCGCATTAACAATCGGTTTCTCGGGGCTTTCATCCTTGAACGCCATCTCATGTGTTCTTTTCCCAGAAGTCTTATCTATTTCCTGTTTATATGGAAAAATATCTTCAAAGAACACAGCATCTCTAGATTCAATATCATGTTTACATGAATATCTGGTGTTTCTGATTTATGAAGCAGAAATCTGTAGGCACTACTATTCAAGGCATAGCTTATGAATATGTAGTCCATTATTTTTGCTCCCAACTTAGTCTTTTTAGGTAATGGTGCTAGCACTTTTGTAAGGCACCCCCACATTTTGAGTTAATGGTAGGAAGATGTCCTTCCATGTCATAACTCAAATGGTATAAGACCAAGTTTCTTGTGGGGTATTCTATTTAAAATATAATTTGCAGTTAACAGAGCTTCCCTCCACAAGTTTTGCGGAGCTCCAGAACTTACGAGCATGGAATTGACCATCTCCTTCAAAGTTCTGTTCTTCCGTTCAGCAATTTCATTTTGCTGAGGAGTATATGGTGCTGTTATTTGATGGATTATACAAAATTTAGCACATAACTCACTAAAATCATTTGATTCATATTCTCCGCCTCTATCGGATTTTAGAATCTTGATTTTCTTGTTGAGTTGATTCTCAGCTTCGGCTTTATCTGTTATAAACATATTCATTGTCTCATGCTCACTGTTTAAAAGATACACATAATAGTATCTTATACAGTCATCAATAAAAGTAATAAAATACTTTTCCCCGCATCTAGTTGGCATAAACTTTAAGTCACACAGATCGCTATGAATTAACCCTAAAGGTTCTATATTTCCATCAATTGAGTAAAATGAATTTTTTGCTAACTTGGCCTCAATACAATTCTCACACTTGCGAATTTCTTCCAAGTTGAGTTTAGGAATATATCCTAAATTAGACAAGTTTTTTAATGACTTGTAATTTACATGCCCTAATCTAGCATGTCATAAAGTAGGAGACTCAAACAAATAAACAGAAGATTTTTCTTTATTTATAAGTTTGGGTACAAATACACAAACTTTTTGTCTACCACTGTAACATTGGCTTTAAAAAGTCCATCAGTAAGATAACCCTTTCTCACATACATCCCACCCTTAATAATTACAAATTTATCTGATTCAAAACTATTCTAAATCCTTTCTTACTAAGTATTGATCCAGAGATCAGATTCTTGCGGATATCTGGAACGTATAGCACATCGATAGAGTAAGCTCTTTCCCAGATGTCCACTTCAAGATGACCTTGCCTTTTCCTTCAAACTTGGAGACGGTTGAGTTTCCCATGAGTAGTTGCTCATCTTGCTCTAGTTTTTAATATTCAGAGAATAATAATTTCTCAGAGCAGATGTGCCGAGTAGCCCCAGTGTCTACTCACCAATCCTTATTATTGGTTGTCAGATTCACTTCTGACACCACAGCTGAAAGGCTTGGCGACACATGGTCGGTCAAGTTTGCCTGTGGATGGTTCTTCTTGTTCTTTTTGAGACGGCTACGACATTCATTCTCCTTATGCCCTTCTTTATTGCAGATGTAGCAGATTCCCTTGAAGCGCATGTTCTTCGCTTCTTGGACCTTGCCTTTGTACCCCTGGGAAGTCTTGTTCTGCTTTAAGCCTTTGGAAGTAGACGCTTTCCCCTTTGAGTCTTCAATCACATTGGCTTTGGCTTCATAGGAGTTCTTACTGATCCTTTTCTCGGACTTTCTGTTGTCCTTCTCAATCTGAATCCTCACAATGAGATCTTCCAACTTCAGCTCCTTTCGCTTGTGCTTCAGGTAGTTCTTGAAATCTCTCCATGCAGGTGAGAGTTTCTCCACGATAATAGCAACCTGAAAAGTTTCAGGTAGAATCATATTTCAGCTTCTATCTCGTGCAAGATAAGTTGGAACTCTTACACCTGACTAATCACAGTCTTGTTGTCTACCATTTTGTACTTCAGAAATCGTCCTACGACAAACTTCTTGGTACCAGTATCCTCAGTCTTGACTTCTTATCAAGACTGACCCATAACTTCTTTGTCGTTGTGATAGGACTGTACACATTGTACAGAGAGTCATCCAGTCCATTTAAAATATAGTTTCGGCAAAGGAAGTCACCTTGAGTCCATGCATCGACTGCAAGGACTGACTCCCGATCAGTTTCGGGTTCTGGTAGATCTTCTTGTAAGAATTTGGCCAGATGCAGAGTGGTCAAGTAAAAGATCATCTTCTATTGTCACCTCTTGAATTCTGTGCCATCAAATTTCCTGGCTTCTCTGGCTTTGCGTTAGGAAATGGAGTAGGCATCAAAGCTTGTAGCTGCATGTTTGGTGCCTTACTTGAACTATCTTGATTAGTCTCAGACATTTTCTACAAGTTCAAGCAGAACAGAAGTAAGAAACCTTAATATGTTATTTGTCTTAAGATTGTTAGTTTCTAGGATCAATCTGACAACTAATCAATATCATTGAAATATCACCGATCTAATTGGCCAGGTCGGTTAATATCAGGTGGGAGGTTTTCCGTTCAATAGAACATTTCTTAATTAAAGAACCACCTTTCAATTACCTTCCTTGGTTAAACACCAATTAGGCTGGTATAAGTCAGTCTCAATATACTGAATATCAGTATAACCCCTGCATAAAAAAATTAATTCACTTATACAGTAGTTAGAGTGAGGTACGCTTAAAGCGAATTTCCTTAAGACAATTACGTCCCCCGCACCGGTGCTAACGGGTTACTGGACGCAGGTCTCTCAAGATACAACACTCCTTCACGGTATTTGGATAGCACTACCAATTATCGTATGGTCGAACCGTAATTAACCAGTACCTTCACAGGATTATTAAAGCAGCGGGACTAAGACAAATTTCGGGAGAATATTTGCCTTTACTTTGGAGGAGCACCCACTGCAGAGGAAAGAGGAAGGTAGAAGAATATTCTTCTTGGGAAGTCCCAGATTCAGACAACAAGTCTATTAAAGAATCTGTTGAATTTTCTGAGCCCTCTTTCAAAACGAATTTTGCAGAATCTCCTGAAAATTGCTTCGGAATCTGAGTTGTAGAATTCTCACTTGCTTTGAAAACTAAGTTGCAGATTTCCCACTTCCTATTTGGAAGTCACTTCAAGACTGACCAGTACCTTCACAGGATTATTGAAGCAGCGGGACGGGACTAAAATAAATTTCGGGAGAATATTTGCCTTTACTTTAGAGGAGCACCCACTTAGAGGAAAGAGGAAGGTAGAAGGATATTCTTCTTTGGAAGTCTCAGATTCAGACAACAAGTCTATATTAAAGAATCTGTTGAATTTTTTGAGCCCTCTTTCAGAATGAATTTTACAGAATCTTCTGGAAATTGCTTTGCTTTGAAAATCGAGTTGCAGATTTCCCACTTCCTGTTTGGAATGAATTTTCTGAGCCCTCTTTCAGAACGAATTTTGCAGAATCTCTTAGAAATTGCTTTTAAATCTAAGTTGCAGAATTCTCACTTGCTTTGAAAACCGAGTTGCAGATTTCCCACTTCCTTTTAGGAAGTCACTTCAAGACTGAGAGAGAGGATCTCCTTCAGAACTCAGAAGACATATTTTATTTTTTGGTGTGTCTTAATTGAGAGAAGCGAAGCGCTATTTATAGCGCTCCGAGAGGGGTAACTTTGGCCCGAACCCAACCAACAGTTGCAACGGTTCGGTTTGAATATTTGTAGCGCACCCGAGCCCGAGCCCGAGTCCGAGCCTGGCACCGGCATCGACCGGCCACCGCCAACAGCGGCGCTCGCATGGTTTCCTCCCAATCGCGCGTGAAAACTCCAAGTACCCAAAGGGCACACCCTTTGTTCCCATTTTTTTTTCTATTTAAACACTTCAAACTTACATCCCATGGCCAATGTGGGACTAAATGTTTTTAGCAATCTTTAGTCCCCTTTTGGCTTTGAATTAGGCAAACTTTAGACTTGAATATCTCATTCATTCAAAGTCGGAATTGAATATGTGAATATACCACGTTCATCCTCAATGGAAGGAGAACACACTCCAACCATTATCAAATTGATTCCATCAACGGATCTCGCCGTAATTCAATTCAAAGATTCACATATATTCTTCATATTCCCAACATTTAGTTCATCATATTAACCAATATGGCTTTGAGTAGGTGTATTCTCAAGGTCTCTGTGATAGACATTTGGCAAATGGGGCAAGGCTTGTAGAGGACAACTTAGAACCCAGTGATGGGTCAAGTTCTGGTGGGCCGAGTGTTGGGCTTAGATCTTATGAGTCAAGATCATGTGGGTCGAGTATTAATGAGGGCATTTTTAATCCTAGTGGTGGCCCGTTGCCTTGTGGGTCTTTTGGAGCAGACCTCAATGGCGAGGAGATTGTGGGCTTCTTAGGCTAGGCTCTTTGGATGAGACGTCCGCCATTCATGGGTCGGAAGCGGCCTTTGAGCAGATTTTGGAGGCGGATCTGAGAGGGGACAATGGACCATCAGAGTCAAAGGTAGTGAAACGATCTTACTCGATTGGGAGATCGAGTGGGTCGAGTGGTTTTAAGAGGGTTTTGCTGCGACTGGATAATTATGGCCGTGTGGAAGGGGGATGTGCTACCGAAGCACATGTTGGCGATTTTCATGAGTTGGATCTTAATGACTATGACTTGGATCGTTCTATAGATGGCTTTATTTTGATGAGGCGACTCACAGAGATTGAAGCAAAGAGGCATTTCTTAAGTAGGGGGCTCAGGAGTATTTTCGGAGCGAGTTTGAGAATTTTTTCGGTTTGTTTCCCTCGAGCGATTCAAGGAAGAAAAAGTAGAAGAGGAAGGAGAAGCGGTTAGAGGAGCTGCTTAACGGGAGATATCCTGCTCTAGAGTGAGAAGGATTAGATGGAAGGAGTAGGGTGTATTGAATCAGTATGGTTCGAGGGGGAGAAGGATGGAAAGCGGCAGTGGAGGTTTACGGCGGATCAGTGGACACTGGACTTCACGGATTCGTATCGCGGCTACGCCATGAAAATGGCTTCAGTGGTTTCAGTTGACCGACATTGTATTTTTTTCCGTTTCTTGTGAAGGTTCATATCTATATGTTCTATAATTCTGTAACATTCTTACTTGGGATGTTTGATTAATAATTATTAATGGAACATCGAGGGTCTGTGTGGCCTCACGATTTTTTCCTTAAAAGATAGAGTTAAGATCTGATTTTTCTGTGAGCTATTTCTTAACCCTAACCCTAACTTCCGTAGCCATATGCACCCTAAAGTTTCTCCCAAATGCACATCAGTTCGGATTGTGGAGGTAAGTAAAGATAACAGGGGTAAGTTAACTTACCTATGTTCCCAAACAGTCCCCAATTGATCTAGTTATTCTCTTCTATTGTGCTACTGGCGTAATGCATACTGATATTATACTTCTACTATATAGGCTGTTGGGTGACTATAATCCCCTGCATTCAGATCCCATGGTTGCTAAGGTTGCTGGGTATGTTACTGTTGAATTTTTATCTTTAATGTTTTTCCAGTACTTGTGTAATTCTTATAATAAGTTTTTCTTCTTTAAGCATGCTGCTGGTTTGGAATTTTTGACTGAATAAAATGAATGGTTTTTTCAATCATCTTAGAATTACAACAAATTTGCAAGCATGCTTTTGAGGTACCCTGCATCTTTAGTGTTTGGAGCTTTGTTTTCTGCCTCCAAAGACTTGCTCTTGCATTTGTCCCTGATTTGGGCGCAATGGATATTTCAAAAGTTACAAAATAAAAATGTTACCCATGTAGGATGGGCACTTCTGTTGTGAAATAAGTGTTGGACACCAACACTCTTCCAACACATGACAGTCACTTTTCAATAAAGTCATTAATTATATACTATACTTTTAGTTTAGGATATTTGTCAAACTGTTCTTAAAGATGTGTCTATTTCTCACACTTTTTTGTTCATATTACATGCTTAAAATGTTTATTTACTTTTATTTATATATCAAACACTATTGATGGGGATTCAGTCAAGATTTGAAAGACATTTGATTAGTAATATGAAGTATTTATTCTAAATGCATAAGATAGTGGATGACCACCATACCTCTTCACCTTCTTTCTTATAAATACATGTTGTGAATGCATGAGCTAGTGGGTGACCTCTTCACCTTCTTTCTTATAAATACATGATGTTGTGCGCAGATACAACAACCATGTAGAGGAAATCCTTGAGCCAAGATGCAATAAGAATTACCACCAACAACAAAAACAATTAAACACTGAGAAGAAAAACAAAACACACGAATTTAACGAGGTTCGGCCAATTTCGCCTATGTCCTCGGGGCAAGAAAGAGAGATTTCTATTGATTTGATAATCAATACACTTTTGCAAGTATTACAAGCCTTACATATGAAGAGAGCTCTGCCTCTCTCATATATACCCCAAGGACACCCTAGGAATCAGTTTCCTATTTGGACTGATTTTCAATTCAGCAAATTTTTCGAAACTGCCCGAACCCGTCTGTCGGCCGACCGATCAGTCGATCGACCCAAGCACCGGTCGACCGTGCCGGTCAACCGTGCCTAACCGAGAGTTAGGCACTCTCAGTCGGTCGACCGGGCGGTCGACCGCTCTCCTTCTGCGGTCGACCGGGCAGTCGACCGCTGCAGCCCCGTGCACGTTGGTGCACAACGGTCGACCGGCCCGGTCGACCGTGCTACTGCTGTTGCTGCTGATTCCCTGCTGCTGCTGATTCTTTGGTTCCTTGTGGTCGTCGACTTCCTCCTCTTCCTACAATTCTCCACCTCGGTGAAAATTTCTCAAATCTGAGCCGAACTGAAACATACGAACCGTCGACTCGAAAATAGTTGCACCAGTGTGGTTGCCTACGTACCCTGCCCAAGGGATCAAGCCATCCGTAGTTCATCCAAAGGAGCTTTAACAAGCTCATGCAACATGAAAGATATGGAGCAAAACTTTACAATGTGCAAACTTTACTCCTGACACCACCTTGGTAAGCATGTCGGCAGGATTCTCCATTGTGTGAATCTTCAACAACTCAATATCTCCCTCATCTAGAATCTCCCGAACAAAATGGAACCTGACATTGATGTGCTTCGTCCGTGCATGATACACCTGGTTCTTGGTTAAATAAATAGCACTCATACTGTCACAGTTGATCTTCAGTAGATCCTGATCTACCCCAAGTCATCAAGCAAGCCTTGATGCCAAATTGCCTCCTTCATAGCCTCCATCATGGCCATATACTCGGTCTCTGTAGTAGACAATACGACGGTAGACTGTAAAATAGAGCGCCAACTAACCGGTGCTTGAGATAATGTAAAGACATACCCCGTTGTAGACCGGCGTTTGTCAAGGTCACCAGCATAATCGGAATCAACATACCCGATACAATCCTGCTTCCCTGTGGAGTCCTTCTCAAATACCAGACCAACATCAATGGTACCTTTAATGTACCGCAGAATCTACTTTACTGCCTCCTAATGACCCTGTCCCGGATCATGCATATACCTATTGACCATAAAGACAGCTTGTGACAGATCTGGTCTTGTACACACCATAGCATACATAAGACTACCAACTGAACTAGCATATGGGACGTGAGTCATGTACTCACGTTCTTCAACAGTCTTTGGAGACATAATGGCAGATAACTTGAAATGAGGAGCCAGTGGTGTACTTACAGATTCGCATCCTTGCCTATGTTGAACCTCTGAAGTACCTTTTGCAAATACCCCTTCTGTGTCAAGCTCACCCTGCCACTCCTTCGGTCTCGTGTGATTTCCATGCCAAGCACCTTCTTTGCTTCACCAAGATCCTTCATCTCAAACTCAGAAGATAAATCCCTCTTTAGTGCATCAATTGCAGATCTAGACTTTGAAGCAATAAGCATATCATCTACATACAATAGTAAATAGATATACTCCCCTATTGGTAGCTTGTTGTAATACACACATGGGTTATAGTGGCTACGTGTGTACCTCTTTCCTCTGATGAAGCTGTCGAACCGCTTGTACCACTGTCTAGGAGACTGTTTTAACCCATACAACTTTTTATTCAGCTTGCACACCATATCTTCTTTCCCTGCAGTCTTGAACCCTGTCGGCTGAGACATGTAGATCTCTTCATCCAGATCGCCATAGAGAAAGGCGATCTTTCCATCGAGTTGATCAACTGTGCCACCAAAGCTAATAAGATGCGAATTGACGAATGCTTGACAACAGAAGAAAATACCTCATTGTAGTCAACTCCTTCCCTTTGAGCATAGCCTTTCGCTACCAATCTGACCTTGTAGCGCACCATGTCTTCATTAAGAGATCCCTGCTTCTTTGCATACACGCACTTATAGTCTATCGCCTTCTTCCCTTTGGGCAACCTAGTGAGTTCCCAAGTGTCGTTCTTGTAAAGAGACTTAATCTCTTCTTCCATGACTGCTTTCCACATCTTCGACTCTGAACTGATTTCAGCTTCTCTGAAGGTGGATGGGATAGCCTCCTCAACGACCGGAAGTGCATAAGCCACGACCATATCTGTAGTGAGCCAACCTGGTTTCCTTGTGTTTCTCCTTGGTCTTCTAACTGCAGTTGAGTTAGGAACATCACCTATGACCTGTTCTTGACCCTCTTCATCATCAGCATCTACCTCATCTGCTTGTTTATTACCTTGTGTCGCCCTAGGTATGATCCTCACCGATGCTAAACTTTCTAGAGATAGTGGATTGGCATCACTCTCCACCTGCTGCGATACATCTTTAGTCTTGTTAGTCTCCACCTGCTGAGAGACCTTAGGCTTCAGCATAGAAGCCTCATCAAATGTAACATCCCTACTGAAAAGAAACTTCCTGTCCGTTAGATCCCAGATCTTGAATCCTTTGATTTCCTTCTTGAAACCGACGAACAAGCCCTTCTTTGCTCTTGGGTCTAGCTTATCTTCTTTAACATGATAATAGGCTAGACAACCAAACACCCTTAGCAAATCATAATCAGCAGCTGTTTTTCCCGATCAAACCTCGAGAGGAGTTTTCCCTCCTATCGCAGATGACGGCAACCTGTTAACAAGATAGCAAGCATATGCCAAAGCCTCAGCCCAGAAGTTCTTCTATAAACCGACATTGGACAACATACAACGGACCTTCTCTAGCAAAGTCATGTTCATCTTTTCTGCTACCCCGTTCTGTTACGGTGTTTCTCTCACTATGAAGTGCCTCTCTATGCCCTCATCAAGACATAGCTGAAGGAAAGGATCAGACTTGTATTCTCCTCCATTATCAGAACAGAGGACCTTGATTTTTCTTCCCGTACTTCTCTCCAAATTCTTCTTTCACTTCACAAACACTTCTAGGACTTCCCCTTTGTGTCTCATGGTATATACGCAACAACGCCTAGAATAATCATCAATAAACGACACAAAGTAATGGTTACCTCCAATTGATGCAGTCTTGGTAGGTCCCCAAACGTCAGTGTGAACATAATCCAGAATCCCCTTGGTATAATGTGTTGCTGTGCCGAACTTCACCTTGGTCTTCTTTCCGATGATATAATGTTCACAAAATTCCAACTTACAGGTTCTGGCACCTTTCAATACTCCTTGTTTTGCAAGAGTTTGCAAAGACTTTTCTCCTGCGTGTCCCAGCCTCATATGCCATAGCCTGGTTGAGTCTTCATCTGAATCAGTAGAAGCCGCCACTTGCCCTGTAACAGTACTATCATTCAAGTAGTAAAAATTATTTTGGAGAATGGCCTTCAATACCACCTCGAGCCTTTGGTCATCTTAAGGACTCCTTCCTTTATTGACACCACAAGACCCAATGTCTCTAAAGCTCCAACAGAGATAAGGTTTCTCTTCAGTTGAGGTACATACCTCACTTCCTTCAGTTCTCTTATCATCCCATCAAACATCTTGATCTGGATTATCCCTACACCTTCCATGATACATGGATGATCATCGCCCATAACGACTGAACATCCCTCCAGCTTCTCAAAGCTAGAAAACCAATCCCTATTAGGGCACACATGGTATGTAGCACCAGTATCCAATATCCACTCATTATCTCCTGAGTAGCCAACGATAGGAGTAGTGGCAGAGAATGAGAAAACTGACGAGTCCGAGTCTGATCCACCTGCCTGTGAGGTACTGCTTTGAGTACTGACCACCTTTGCAAGATTTGCCTCAGTCTTAGACTCCTTCTTCTCTTTGGTCTTTGGACAATCAACTTTCCAGTACCCTAATTCACTGCAGAAGGCACACTGGTTCTTCTTCAGATCTCGATAACATGGCCTGGACTTCGATCTCCCTCAATCATCTTTGCCCTTCCTTTGTGAACCCCTACCTCTTACTGCTAGCGCCTCTACTGATGAGCTTGCCTGAGAAGACTGCCTTTTCTTTCTCCTCGTCTCATAATTAGCCAAAGCAGACGATACTTCATGATAGTCAAGGGACTGTCTACCATTTATGAAGGTTAAGGTAAAAGTCTCATACTACTCTGCAGGAAGAGAGTTCAAGAGAATTACCGCTTTGTCTTCTTCATTTACCTCGACATCCACATTGACCAAATCCGTAAGAAGCTTTGTGTAGCGATTCAGATGTTCATTCACGGAGCATCCTTTCTTCATCTGAAATCCGTACAGCTTGCTCTTCAGCTGTAGTATGGATTCAATACTCTTGGTCAGATACTTTCTTTCAAGGATCTCCCACAAACGCTTCGCAGATGTTTCGTGTAACACAAGATATTTGATGTCTTGTGTTAGACACGATTTGATTAAGCCACACGCTGATGGTTCATCTTATCCCACTCTTCTTCAGTGGTTGTGCTTAGCTTCTTCTCCAGACGTAGAGTATCTTCGAGGTTAGATGCCGTCAATGCATCCATCACCTCGCATCTCCACATGCCAAAATTGTTAGTGTCATTGAATTTCACCACATCAATCCTCGGATGAGGATTTATGGTTCTCAACAGATGTACTTTCTTCTGCCATCTCTTTGACTAGATCCTCTATGTAATACGGAAAAACAAAGAAGATAGATAAGCAACTTTGATAAATATTAGATCTTTACCTCCTCACGAAATCTTAGATAAGTTTCTGAATAGATCTACTCCTCAGTTGATTCCTTTGAGCACTTCACGTACTGTTCTGAGATCGACACACGATCCCACAAACAGTCCCAACGCTGATCTGAGATCGACACACGATCTTCACCAAATCAGCAACAGATGCCCTTCGAATCACCAGGTAATCCTATGACAGACCTGGGATGCTCTGATACCACTTGTTGTGCGCAGATACAACAACCACGTAGAGAAAACCCTTGAGCCAAGATGCAATAAGAATTACTACCAACAGCAAAAACAATTAAACACTGAGAAGAAAACCAAAACACACAAATTTAACGAGGTTCGGCCAATTTCGCCTACGTTCTCGGGGCAAGGAAGAGAGATTTCTATTGATTTGATAATCAATACACTTTTGCAAGTATTACAAGCCTTACATATGAAGAGAGCTCTGCCTCTCTCATATATACCCCAAGGAAATCTTAGGAATCAGTTTCCTATTTGGACTAATTTTCAATTTAGCAAATTTCCCGAAACAGCCCGAACCCGTCTGTCGGTCGACCGACTCAAGCACCGGTCGACCGTGCTGGTCGACCGTGCGTAACCGAGAGTTAGGCACTCTCAGTCGGTCGACCGGGCGGTCGACCGCTCTCCTTCTGCGGTCGACCGGGCGGTCGACCGCTGCAGCCCTGTGCACGTTGGTGCACAACGGTCGACCGGCCCGGTCGACCGTGCTACTGCTGCTGCTGATTCCCTGCTGCTGCTGCTGCTGATTCTTTGGCTCCTTGTCGTTGTCGACTTTCTCGACTTCCTCTCCCTTCCTACACATAGTGTGAATACTTGAGATAATGGGTGACCCTCCATCGTCCTCTTTATAACCTATGCTTACACAATTTTGAGAACAATTTCTCTTAGTTTTCTCCTCTCATTTCTTTATATTTTCTTAGTTTATAACACGTTATTAGCACAAATACTCGAAGCAATAGAGAATCAAAGTAGGATCAAGATGAGGTACATATGAATATGTACTTTTTTTTTCTTAGCCCAGGTTTTGTCCCATTGGGTTTTACTGGCGATATTTTAATGACATATTCATGGATGGTGGACAACCAAGGAGGATTGTTATCATAAGTTAGTGGATGACTACCATACCTCTTCACCTTCTTTCTTGTAAATGCATATTGTGAATGCATGAGTTAGTGAGTGACCTCTTCACCTTTTTTCTTGTAAATGCATGTTGTGAATGCATGACTCAGTGGGTGACCTTTCCATCCTCCTCTTTGTAACCTATACTTTTATATGCCTATAAATAGAGGCTACAAGGAAAAATGAAGAATACACGAGTTGAAAATAATTTCTCTTGATTTTCTACTCTCATTTCTCTATATTTTTCTTACTTTATAACAATCTTCTTTTTATTAGTCTTTTATTTATTTATTTGGGGCACGAGCAATGTTGGTGTCTCTTTTCTATTTAGACATTTATTATTCTTGTGCTTGGAATTAATGGTTGTCAGAATTTTGAGAAATTGAAAAGAATCTTTATGAATGAGAGAGCAATTTTCTAGGGTGTGAAGCCTGAATCTAAATTTTTATATGGGATCCATGGAGCAGGTGATTGATTCACCTAGGTGAGAGGCCTGAATCTTTATCTTTTTTTAATTTTATAAACCCTAGATTAGTTTTCGCTAACCCTCTCAACAAAACATCAAAATCCTATATCTAAAAATTCTAATCCCCTCATAAAAACATCAGAACCAAGGTCCAAAAATCTTAATCCCCTCCATAAAACACTAAAACCAAAAAAAAAAATCCTGAATCTCTTCATCCCAATCCTAGATCTCTTCTACAAAATCCTAACTTTCCAAATCCTAGATTTCTTCCACAAAACTCAAACTTTCCCAATCCTAGATTTAAAAATTAAAAAAAATGTATTGTTCCTGTTTCATCATGAATAGGACTAATTGGTATTGTTCAGGTGAACAATAACCAACCCTCCAAAAAAAAAAAAAAAATCTTCTTCTTCGATCCTCTAGATCCCTTCAACTGCCGCCATCATCTCCATCTTTTTTGATTTTTGCACCCATCATTTGTCGACTCACCTCATCATCAACGCCTTCATCTCTAGTTTCTCCGCTATCGCTTGCAAATCTCTTTGTCGCTCGCTCGCGATACTCTCAGGCGCCACTGGATCTACATTTGAATGAGTTTAACCGAATTTGGTTTTTCGGGATGTAAAACAGTCGTTTCAAAACCGATTCGAGCCTTTGGTTCGTGGGAGACAGTCCTTTACATCTTAATAGATCTCGAGCTCAAGGTTGAGGCAACCATTCTTTCAATAGGCCCAAAAAGTTTCAAAATACTGCAATTCCAATCCAACCCGTTTCAGACTTTGACTCATTGACAACAGATTCAATTTTCATTTTTTTTAAATCTTTGTGTGTGATGCATAAAGTGAGTGAGCGATTCACTTAGAAGATGGACCTCACTTATTGATTTCTGAGTTCATTCACGGTCCGAATTTGGGACTAAGGGTGTCAATTGGGCCAAGGCTGGCCGACAACCCGCACAGGCACAACCCAACCCAGGTGGTACCTGGGCCAGACCCGGGTTAGTGTAAACTGGTCCATGGCCCAGGCAGGCTGTGCCAGGCAAGTGCCGGCCCTACGCCACCTCCTACGCCGCCCGTCCCCCCGCCACTCCGTCGCCCCTACCACTGCCAGCCACCTGCCAGCGTCGCCCCTCCTCTGCCCGCCACCCCCTCCACCCAAGACCTCCCCCTCTACCTCCGTCACCCTTGTCGCCACCTCCTCCACCCTCTGCCTCTTCCAAAAAATTTTAAAACATCTGTAAATTTTTGAGTTCAACCTGATGACCTTATCCTCAAATGTGACTGAGACACAAGCCTGATGACCAACTACACCACCCAACTCTTATAAAAATAATAGAGAGAACAGATATTTAACTAGTATATTAAGTTTTTTTTATTTTTTCAGAATTACTGGGTCTGGCCCGGCCCGGGTTCAGATTATCCGGGTCGCGGGCCGGACCTGAGTCCCCCAAAGGGCATCTGGGCTCGAGCCAGAATTTAGCAGTGGGCTGGGCTTGGCATGGCCCACCCCCTTGGCCCGTCATGTCTGGGCCGGGGTGGCCCGGCCTGTTTGACACCCCTATCCCGGCTCGGCCTGTTTGACACCTCTATTTTGGACGATGTCTTTACCCCCGTACCACCACCACCCCCCCCCCCCCCCCCCCCCCACCAAAAAAAAAAAAAACCCAAAAAAAAAAAAACACCCCCAAGCAAAGAAAGAAAGAAAAAACACCCAATAAATGCTACCATCCCAAGTTTCGACATCATCCCAACGTATATGTACGTAGGGTTTAATAAGTGGTTCCATTCTTTAAATTTCCTGGTTTGTTGTTATTCTCAAGAAACTTATATGTGTTATATATGCAAAAGATGTCTGTATGAAGCTACCGTTATCATTCAAATGGCCTCGGCTTTAGTAACTGGCTTCATATCTGAAACTGTAGTTTCCCCATCGTGCTTCTGAATCTAATTGCATTTGCTGTTTCCATCCCATAATACATAGTTTTACATTACATTATTTTTTTAGTTGTGATATAGTCCCCCTTTCGTGCATCCAATGATTTTTGGATCAATCAAAAATTACTGCAAGAGTGAAGAGATGTATTCGGTGCACTCATATTACTCAAGTATTGCTTTTATATATCGATCAGTCAACAGTGATAGAAGGTAGTTATTTTAAATAACAAATACTACAAGTTGTGAAGAAATGTATTTAGTATACTGTTAATATATTTCTGAAACAGTGAATCCCCTAAAAAAAAGTATAATGTTGAATTCCAATTCATATAACCTAATGCTAATGGTGCTTAACCATTTTGGACAATTATACCATAATAAGCAGTATCTCACTTGTTACGCGCGAGGCAACAACCAGTGAGGAATCCACTAAATAGAGATAGATGCAGCGGAGAAGTACCCACACAACAAGAACAGAGAATCAATAGAGAAAGCAAGCCAATACAATATTTAACGAGGTTCAGCAATTTGCCTACGTCCTCAGGGCAAGGGGGAGAGAGAGATTTTATTGATTCAACAATCAATACAAGCGTAGACCAGAGGGATACTTCTAGGGATATAATACATGAGGGCTCTAACCCATATTTATAGCCAGAAAGTCTCATGGATTTAGAAAACCCTGATTGATTCGACCCTAAAACAAAAAAAGAGTTTGAACCCTAAAAGGAGAACAAAACGCGTCTGTTGGTTGACCGGCTGGTCGAGCGACCCTTCTCCTCGGTTGATCGAGACCAACTGAGAGTTAACTCATGTCAGTCAGTCGACCGCTCCGGTTGACTGTTCCTTTGCCATGGTTGACCAGGCGGTCAACCAGGCCATGTTTGTGCATGTCGTGCACCCCGGTTGACCGGGTGGTCGATCGGCTCCACCTCCGGTTGACCGGTTCTGTCTTGGCCTGCTGTAAGCGACGTTCTTACTCCCTTGGACTTCTGATCTCTACGCTATCCTCTCTATCTCTTCTCTCCCTACAATTCTCCACTTCGGTGAAGATTTTTCCAATTTGAGCCGAATTCTAATGAACACCTGGAAAATCAACACACAATCTCGGTGAAATCGACACACGATCTCGGCTTAGGCGCTCTAAACGAAATCGACACACGATCTTGGCAAAATCGACACACGATCTCGACTTGGCCAACAGACGAAACCTGTACCTTTAAACGAATCACCAGCACACGTACAATTGATTTCCACTGATCTCACCAGATCCAAATTGAGTTTGTTGTTGCCACCTGCAACTCTCATCAAACTCCAATATCAATTGTATGCTTTCAACTTCAGCTTAGCTATCTAAACGGAATGCACCATACATGCCTTCCCACCACTTCACCACTGAGAAATACCATACGAGCCGACCAACGAACGTATCTCCAACTCAGCAACTTAATGAAACTCTATTCCAATTGACCTCAAGAAGAATCCATCATGAGCCAACACTGACTCTCCAACTGGCTCTTTCGAGTCCACATATCTTCAGGATGGTCCAACCAAATCTGAGTAAAGCACACCAAACACCATCATCGGCTTCAACAAACTGGATGCACACCTTCCTTATGCAAGTTTAACCATTTTCTCAATAGAAGATCAACTGATAATCGAGATCACAATGCTTCACCTCTACTTGAAGTCCAACTCTTCACCTCTACGTGAAGTCCAACTCTTCACCTCTATGTGAAGTTCCAATCAGCTTCTCGAGAACCCACAAAAACCATATAACTTCATACGGGTTGCATCACCAAATGGTTGCGCCTTTACGACTGCCTACGTAGCTTGCCAAGGGATCAAGCCAACCGTAGTTCATTGAAATGATCTCCACCGAGCTCAAGCATCTGTGACTGAATCTTCAACAGCGAACCTAATTGGTCGAGTCATATGAACCTCCTTACTGCCATCATGGAGAACAACGGCCTTCAACTTGAGTTTGTCGCGGTCACAAATTTGAGATTCATGCTTCTTCACCCACTTTCATGGTTTTACCTTGGCACTAATGGCTGCAAACAATTCAACATTCTCATCAATATCTTCAACCTGTTCAGCATCAAAACTGGCTACATGATCTCCACCCGGTGTCACATCTGGTGAAGTCCTCACTGATACCGAACCAACTGGAGATGATGGAGTAGCATCAACCTCCACCCGCTATGATACATCCTTGGTCTTCAGCCTCTCGACCTGCTGAGAGACGATAGACTTCAACACTGAAGTCTCATTAAACGTGATATACTGAGTCAACATGTTATTCTTGTTTTCAGGGTCCATAACCGTAGCCTTTCATATGTCTTTTGATGCCCAAAAGTACAAACTTTTTTGCTTACGAATTCACCTTGCCTTCTTTGGCGCTAAAGTAGGCCGGACTTTCAAATTTGTGTAGCAAACTATGATCTTGAGCAGCTTTTTCAGACCAAACTTCTAGTGGAGTTTTACCTCCTATCGCAGTCGATGACAATCCATTTATGAGATGCTAGCATATACAATTGCCTCAGCCCAAAAATGATCGTGCATTAGACAACAAACGCCGAACCTTCTCCAGTAAGGAAGGTTGATCTCCTTAGCCAACCCATGTATTCTATCTGTAAAGTGAGCATCAATACCAATGTTCTGGCCAAATTGTAGGAATTGGTTCTTGTATCTTTCAATATTATCAATTTGTACCTCCTTAATCTTCCTACCAGTCTGCTTCTCCATCATATCCTTCCACTTCACTAACATATCTAGGGCTTCACATGTCTGTCTCATGGGATATATCTAACAATGCTTAGATAAATTATCAATAAAAGAGACAAAGTACCTATGACCTCCAAATGATGTAGTTTTAGCAGGTCCTCAAATACTTATGTGAACACAATCAAGAAGACCTTCAGAATGGTGAGTAGTGGTGCTGAATTTCACCTTCTTCTTGTCTAGAACGCCGTGTTCACCCAATTCCATATTGCAGGTAGATGCACCTTCCAATGATCCCTTCTTTGCTGGAGTTTGCAAAGACTTTTCACCTCTGTATCCGACCCTCATCTGTCAAACCTGTGTGCAAACATCATCTGAAGCAATAGAAGTCTCCATTTGATCTGTAACTATACTACCCTTCAAGTAGTAGGATTGTTCCGACGGACGCCCTTCATGACCACCATTGAGTCTTTGGTTATCTTGAGAACACCATCTCGTATGGGTACCATAAGATCTAACGTTTTCAAAGCACCAACTGAGATAAGATTTCTTTTGACTTGAGGTACATACCTCACTTTCTTCAATTCTCTTACTATTCCATCAAACATCTTGATACGGACTGCACCTATTCCTTCCAAATTACACGATTGATCATCACCCATGACAGTGAAACATCCGTCTAGATTCTCAAAACTAGAAAACCAGTCCCTATTCGAGCACACATGATAGATAGCTCTGTATCTAAGATCCACTCAGAATTATCTGAGAAACAAACAATAAGAGTAGTAACAGAGAAAGAAAATACCAATGAGTCTGAGTCTGATCCATCCGCTTGTGAAATACTGACATAAGTACTGACCACCTGTACGAGATTTGCCTCAGTCATCGACTCCTTCTTCTTACCTTTGGCATTCGGACAATCAACCTTCCAGTGCCCTAGCTCGTTGCATAAGGCGCAATGGTTCTTCTTCAGATCTCTGAAACCTGATCTGAACTTCGATTCCCTAATCATCTCTGCCCTTCTGATTTGAACTCCTCCCTCTTACCACCAACACCTCTATTGTTGTGCTCCCTGAAGAAGACAATATTGTTGGCCCAGAAGCCTTCCACTCTAGTTTTGATGATGATTAACTCATGTAATTATGCTTACAATAATCTTGTGATGGTTAATTTTAGATACTTAACCAAGATATTAGTAGGTGATTAGCTTCAACAAAGGAGTTTTGAAGGTTTTCACATGGTGATTCAAGAGCCCGAGCGCAATCATATCAAGCACTCGTTGGAGTCAAGCTCGGTGGATCACGGTTTGGATCGAGTCGACTTGGAGACGGCGCTCTACAAGAAGACCTCAGTACATACTTTAGATTATGTTTTAGATCCATTTGTAAAGTTAGATAGTGTGATATGCTCAAGTTCACAATAAACACACTTGTTTAAGTTTTATGTTTTGGTTTTAGGTTTTTGGTTTAACCGATCTTGGTTTTCATGAATAGATAGAATCAATACAAGTTTACATGATTTAATGTATATTAGATTTGTTCTATATACATGTATACTTCAACTATTTAAACAAACTTAGTTTGATAATATATTTCATGAGTTTGGTGTTTTGGTATTTTAACAAAATGTATTTTTGGATTTAAAGTCAAAAACATTGATATATATCTTTTTCATGTATATTGGATTATATCCATATACTACATGCTTCAAGTTGTTTCAAATATCATGTTTTTGTATTTGGATGAGTTTAAGACAAAACGAATTTTCAATTCAAAAATCCAAGTTTTGGAAAATACGGTTTTTGGTTTTCGGCAAAATTTTCATTACACAAAAAGAGTTCAAAATGTTTGTAACTTGGTTTGATTTTTACTCAAACAAGTTTGTATATTAATGTATTATACTGGACTTATTTTTGTGGATTTTTAGAGAATTTATGAGATTTATTTAAGAATTAAAAACTAAGTTTTTAAATCCCTTTTATCAGCCTGCCAGGCCCTGGCGGTCGACCGTTCCGGTCGACCGGACGTGCACAAAAATGTGCACAAGGCCGTGTCAGTTGGTCGGTCGACCGTGCGGTCGACCGACCAAGTGTTTGTACCCCTCCTTTGTTTATGATATCCCTCTAGTGAGAGGTAATTGTGGGTGTCCCTCTAGTGAGAGGTTGATAGTAGAGGTTGTGTTGGTATCCCTCTTAGTGAAGAGGTGCATTGTGCTTGTATTGGCTTTGTGCCTTCCCTCATTTGTGAGGTTGATTTGTGTGGCTTTGTGCCTAGCCTCTAAGTGTAGAGGTGGTGTTTGTAATTGAGAGAGGAGTTGTGTACTCCCGATTGTATTTGCCCCAAATCCTCAGTGGAGGTTCCCTGTGTGGGAGTCCTGTGTGGACAAGTAGATTGGAAATCCTTCTGTGTGAAGGCGAGGACGTAGAGCTGTGTGCTCGAACCTCAAAGCATATCCGTGTGTTAGCGATTGATCCATTGTCTCTCTAACTATCTCTCTTTTATATTATGCCTTGCATCATTTCATATTGCTCATTCATATATTATATGCTTGGCTTGTTTGTGTGTGCCTCGCTTGTGCTTAACCATGAGAGCTTCATATAGCACCTCAACTCTTATTCAGAGGAATCAAGAGGAGTTAGTCCAGAGCCCTTCACCGGGAATTCGGCTACAATCGTTGGTTACATTAAGTGTGTTGCAATTAAGTTTTTAATTTTCGCATTTAGTTCATTAGATTAGTAGTACACCTATTCATCCTCCCTCTAGGTGTACTTTCAATTGGTATCAGAGCCTACGCTCCTGATATTTGGTTTAACCACCTAGGAGTGTGATCTTGGTTAGCTAATCTATCATTTTCATTTGCATTTGCACACATATAGTTTGCACTCATTGATAGCCCTCCCATGTTTTATATCTCTAGACTTGATATATGGAAGGTTATAATGAGTTGTCATTTAAAAGCTCTAGGTTATAAAGTTTACCTTGCCATTACCAAGGAATTCTACCTTAGTGATAGCAGGCATATAGAGGCCAATGCACTAGCCCTAAGGCACTTAGAGCATCTCTTTATAAAGAATATTTACATGTGTTTTCTCACTATGATTCGGCTTTTGCAGTATGGAGCATTTTGACTTCTCCCGAGCTACCAACGCTTATCAATAAGAAGAGGAGATCTAGGAGAGACGAGTCCGATGAACGTTGCTTCATGGTCCAAGGGAATGACTCCCTTGAGGTACAATCGGAAACTCAACTAGATGCTATCGCTAGTTCCTATTGCAATGAGTGTTTAGAGGCACAAGCCATGAATGATGAACTTGCTAAAAATTGTGAAAATTTGATTTTAAAATACAAACTTTTGAAAAAGGAAAGTCTTGATTTAAAAGAAGAAAATAAAAATTTATCTTCTAGACTTGAGATTATTTTGCAAGAAAGGGATGAGATTTCAAGTGAAAGTGACTCGCTTAAATCCCAACTTGGTCTTGCACTTAATGAAAACAAAGTTTTGAAAAGTAAAATGATTGTGAATATGTTTTGAAGAAAAATGAGGATTTAACTTCAAAACTTGATTTTGTATTAAAAGAAAATAATTCATTGAAAAATAAAATAAATTTGATTTCACAAGAATTAAAAGATATTTTAAAGAAAATATTTCTTTGCAAAATGATATAAACACACATGTTTGCTATGCTAGTGTAGCTTCATATTCTATCTCATCTATTGCATGCTCCACTTTATCTTCAAGTATTAAAAATGATATAAATATTTTGAAGAAAAGTGTTGATTGTTTGGGATCCACTTTGAGCCATTATGCTTTGAATCATACAAGGTTGGAATCTATATTTTGAAAGAAACAAGTTCCTCTTATGCATGCACACAAACCACGGTATACACATGCTCCTCAGGGACACACTTATAACACGATGTATGCTCATGTGTACACATGTACACATTGTGGACGTAAGGGCCACCTTGCTAAATTTTGCTATGATAAGATACATGATGAAAATTTAGCAACAAAATTTGTTTGGGTTAGGAAAGGTGCTAACCCCCATGGACCCAAAAGAGTATGGGTACCAAACACCACCCCTATCTTATTTGATGTAGGTGTGGGCTCTCGCATGACGTGAGAGTTATGGTGCCTTGAGGTGGATGTGTTCCGAGCTTAAAGAGGACAATTTGAATGCATCACTTTCAAGGGGAGTTTGGTGGGAGGACCACCTTGTTTTGGAGACTTGGAGAGTTGCCCTCATAGGTTTTGGTAACAATCCCTTACTCCTCATTTATGTTTACATGCGTTTCATATCATTGATTTTAGCATGTTTTGATGTTTCATGATTAGTATGTTATATGCCATGATATTAGATTAGTGATATACATGATTAGTATTTGAGACACCCATGTTTAATATGGATTTATATGTTTGTGTTCTCACATTTATTTTAATTAATGTGTATGTCCTAAATCTATGCATGTGCATGTACATAATGATCATATGTATGTTTATGAGTTTTGATTTCTATGCTTCATGTTTTGATTATATGTTTAGATGTTAGTTTTCATTAAAACTTGGATGTATACTTGTACAACTAGTGAGCTATAAATAGACTATTATATATTTGTACTTGAACGCTCATTTGTACCCATTAGATGTACTAGTATAGCCTAGTTTTGATGATTCATGCATTTGACTTGTATTCCCATATTGTACATATTTTTCATGTTTATATATTTAACTTTATGTATATGTCTATTTTGTCCAAACTAATTGTTATACATATACATCCTTAAGCCACTTGCCTTCATGCATATACTTTTGTGGACTCGTTATGTTTGGATATATATGTATTCTTTAGTTCGTACAAGATATACATATGCCTTGAAGATTAAATTGTTTTGATGATTTTCATGTTTTGTTTATAAAAGAATTTCACATTGAGCCTAATGCCTATTTTCACGACTATGTCTTTCACATAAAACTTGTACACTCACATTATTTGAGGTTTATTTATGATTTTGTTTTCGTAAGTCCTATATGAGCTTTATATCTTTTGAGTGTCAATTGTTGAGTGATTTTCATGTTTCATGATATATTTTTTTGTTTATTCCTTACTTGAAGGATTTTGTATTAGTTTTGAAATTTTTCTTAAAACTAATTCGTATTCTTCATTATGGTAGAGCTTTTCAAATATACTATATTTTCAAACCTATTTTTGAAAACCCTACCCATTTAAGGGCGGTTGGTTGGGCGACCATACCTTATATGCTTCTTATTGAAAATCCTTTTAAACATATGCATGAAATGGGTAGAAGCTAATATGAATTATACACTTAATCTTATTGTGTTTTCAATTGGTATCATTGGATCCTTTCAATTGGTATCACTATTGACATTTTTTTTGTATACTCATATATATATTTTATTTGTGCTTACTATATCTTTATATTTTTGAGCACAAATTTTAGTTATGCTAAACTTGATTTCTTTAATGTCTTTATATTTCAATTGATTATATTTCAATTGGTATCATATACAAACTTATGCATCATTTTATTTGGTATTTCATAAAGGAGGAGAAAATTCATATTTCACCTTTCAATTGGTTTTGTTATTCTACTCCCACACTTTATGTTAAAAATGATTGAAAAAGAATATTGATTAGTTTTGGTATCATATGCTTTTAATGAAAAATTACTTTCAATTGGTATGTTTTATTGATATCAAGATTTTTTGGTTGATTTATTTAAAATGATTTATTTACTTACAATTGGTATTTAATTGGTATTTATTTACAATTGGTATCAATTGGTATTTAAATTTATACTAAAAACATTTGTTTTATATACCACATTAAGTACTTTCAATTATGTACTTTCAATTAGTATATTGTATTGATATCATGATGCACTAAATTGATATATTTTTTCTTTCAATTAGTATCAAGAACGTTTTGTTTTGATTTCACCCCTCATTAATTTTTTTTTGTTTAAGACAAAAAAGGGGAGAATATTATTTTCTTTGACCCCTTTGTTGATGATTGACAAAATGGGGAGAAAGATTTTGAGTGTATATATGCATATTTGTGGTTTTTGCATATTTGTGTTTTTACATATATTGAGTTTATTTATATGAAAAATGATTTTGAGAGTTTAAACAAAAAGGAGGAGAAAGTTTTTTTTTAAAACATATGTTTGTGTTATGCATATTTCTCTTTCCGAGTTGTTGCATACATTTATTTATGCATATTCATGTTTAATATTCATTGAATATCTTATTTTTATTGCTATGCATGAGTTAAGGGGGAGCTTCTTTGAAGCTTAACTTTAATCCATGCATATATAACTCCATGAGTTTTGTCATCATCAAAAAGGGGGAGATTGTTGGCCCAGAGGCCTTCCACTCTAGTTTTGATGATGATTAACTCATGTAGTTATGTTTACTAATAATCTTGTGATATTTAGTTTCAGATACTTAATCAAGATATTAGTAGGTGATTAGCTTCAACAAAGGAGTTTTGGAGCTTTTCACATGGTGATTCAAGAGCCCGAGCGTAAATGTTCATACCTAGCACTCGTTGGAATCAAGCTCGGTGGATCACGGTTTGGATCGAGTCGACTTGGAGATGACGCTCTACAAGAAGACCTCGGTATATACTTTAGATTATGTTTTAGTCCATTTGTAAAGTTAGATAGTGTGATATGCTCAAGTTCACAACACACACACTTGTTTAAGTTTTATGTTTTGATTTTCGGTTTTTGGTTTAACCGATCTTTGTTTTCATGTATAGATAGAATCAATACAAGTTTATATGATTTAATGCATATTAGATTTGTTCTATATACATGTATGCTTCAACTATTTAAACAAACTTAGTTTGATAATCTATTTCATAAGTTTGGTGTTTTGGTATTTTAACAAAACGTATTTTTGGATTTAAAGTCAAAAACATTGATATATATCTATTTCATGTATATTGGATTATATCCATATACTACATGCTTCAAGTTGTTTCAAATATCATATTTTTGTATTTGGATGAGTTTTGGACAAAACGAATTTTCAATTCAAAAATCCAAGTTTTGAAAAATACGGATTTTGGTTTTCGGCAAAATTTTCATTACACAAAAAGAGTTCAAAATGTTTCTAACTTGGTTTGATTTTTACTCAAACAAGTTTGTATATCAATGTATTATACTGAACTTATTTTTGTGAATTTTTAGAGAATTTATGGGATTTATTTAAGAATTAAAAACCAAGTTTGTAATTCCCTCTTATTAGCCTGCCAGGCCCTGGCGGTCGACCGTTCCGGTCGACAGGACCAGGAGCCGGTCGACCAGAGCGGTCGACCGGACGTGCACAAAAATGTGCACAAGGCCGTGTCAGTTGGCCGGTCGACCATGCGGTCGACCGACTGAAGGCAACTCACTCTCGGGTTGCCCCGGTCGACTGGGCAGTCGACCGGTCAGAGAGCCATTGCTTTCTGATTCAGGGTCTGGTCGACCGGGCGGAAGACCGGAAGGCTCAACGGTCAGTTTTTTGACCATTGGCCGGTCGACCGGCCCGTCGACCGGAATGCCATTTCTGGCCTAATCAGCAGCCAACGGCAAATCTGTTTTGGGGGTTATATATATCCCATTTGTAGGCTGTTTTGGTGAAGATTTTTAAGAGAGAAAAATTCATACTTCCTAAGTATTTTCAGCAAAAAGTTTTTGGGTTAAAATTCTTATTCTCTATTTGTTTTTAAAGTGTTTGTTATTTCAAAGAAAATAGTCTTTTTGGAATTTGTTTTTGGTCTAAAAATTCTATATCTATTTGGAGATTTTCCCAAGTGATTTTCTTTGTTAAAAACACTTTGTTTTCTACACTTGAGCCATATCATTCTATCCTATCTATAGGATCTTGTATTTGTGGGAAAATTTGTTTGTAGTTGTGTACCCCTCCTTTATTTGTAATATCCCTCTAGTGAGAGGTGATTGTGAGTATCCCTCTAGTGAGAGGTTGATAGTGGAGGTTGTGTTGGTATACCTCTTAGTGAAGAGGTGGATTGTGTTTGTATTGGCTTTGTGCCTATCCCTCATTTGTGAGGTTGATTTGTGTGACTTTGTGCCTAGCCTCTAAGTGTAGAGGTGGTGTTTGTAATTGAGAGAGGAGTTGTGTACTCCCGATTGTATTTGCCCTAAATCCTCAGTGGAGGTTTCTTGTGTGGGAGTCCTGTGTGGATAAGTGGATTGGAAATCCTTCTGTATGAAGGCGGGGACGTAGAGCTGTGTGCTCGAACCTCGAAACATATCCGTGTGTTAGCGATTGATCCATTGTCTCTCTAACTCTCTCTTTTATATTGTGCCTTGCATCATTTCATATTGCTCATTCATATATTATATGCTTGGCTTGTTTGTGTGTGCCTCACTTGTACTTAACCACGAGAGCTTCATGTAGCACCTCAACTCTTATTCAGAGGAATCAAGAGGAGTTAGTCCAAAGCCCTTCACCGAGAATTTGGCTACACTCGTTGGTTATATTAAGTGTGTTGCAATTAAGTTTTTAATTTCCGCATTTAGTTTATTATATTAGCAGTACACCTATTCACTCCCTCTAGGTGTACTTTCAAATATGTCCTGCCTCCTTACTTCATAATTCACAAGAGCAGCTGACACTCATTATAGTTATGAGATTTTCTTTCATTGATCAATGTAAGAGTAAAGATCTCATATTCTTCTTCAGGAAGAGAATTCAATAGAATTACCGCCTTATCTTCTTCATCGATCTCCACATCCATATTAACTAGGTCTGTAAAAAGTTTTGTGTAACTATTTATGTGTTCGTTAATGGAGCATTCTCTCTTTATCTGAAAACGATAAAGCCTCCTCTTTAACTGCAACCGCGATTAGACGCTTTTTGTCAGATATTTTTCCTCCAGGATCTCTCACAGCTGCCTTGCAGATGTTTCATACAACACATGATACTTGATATCTTGTGCAAATAAGACCTGATCAAGTCACACGTTGTCCGGTTCATCTTATCCCAATTATCTTTAATAATTAAATTGTGTTTTTTCTCCAACCGTAGAGTGTCTTCGAGGTTTGATGCCGTTAATGCATCCATCACCTCACATCTCCATTTTGCTGTCGAACTTCACCACATCAATCCTCAATGGATGTGAATTTCACCATAGATGTCCTATCTCTAGCCATCTTCTCAACTAATTCCTCAAAGCAATGCGAAAGCAAACAGAGTTAGATCAAAAAACTAGATAAAGATAGGATCTTTACCTCAAAGTGAAACCCTCGAAGAGTTTCCGAAATGATCTACTCTTTCGAATTGATTTCTCAAGCAATCCAAATGTTGTTTTAAGATCGATACACGATCTCACAAACAGTCCCAATACTGCCCGAGATCAACACACGATCTCCGCCAAATAGCAACCAATGCTCTTGGAATCGACACACGATCCCACAACGAACCTGGCTCTGATACCACTTGTTGCGTGCGAGGTAACAACCAATAAGGAATTCACCAAATAGAGATAGATGCAGCGGAGAAGTACCCACACGATAAGAACAGAGAATCAACAGAGAAAACAAGCCAACACAATATTTAAAAAGGTTTGACAATTTGCCTACGTCCTCGGGGCAAGGGAGAGAGATTTTATTGATTCAACAATCAAATAAGTGAATACCAGAGGGATACTTCTAGGGATACAATATATGAGGCCTCTACCCCATATTTATAGGTAGAAGTCCCAGGGATTTAGGAAAATCTGATTGGATTCGACCCTGAAATAGGAAAGGAGTCTGAACTCTAAAAGGAGAACAAAACGCGTCTGTCGGTCGACCGGGCCATGTCTGTGCACGTCGTGCGCACCGGTCGACCGGGCGGTCGACTGGGTTTTGTCTTGACCTGCTGCAAGCACTGTTCTTGCTCCCTTTGACTTCCGATCTCTGCGCTATCTCCTCTTTCTCCTCTCTCCCTACATCACTCTTTTCCATGGGACATTTTGGACGATATGTGATTATTCTTTGTTCATTCCTTTCCTAGTCTCAATTGTATCCACATGCCTTCAATATTTTCTTTAAGCATTTAACATTATTCTTCATAAAAAGATTTGCTTTTCCTTGCATTCTAGTCCTATAAATTAAGCCATCTGCTAGCTAACCCTGAAAAACTATATCTGCAGTCATATTTCAAACCAAGGTGAAAGAAACGGAATCAGCGAGTGCTCACTGGCCATGTTTTATCCGTACTCATCGCTTCATCCTTGCAAATGCCCAGTCTTTACATTAAAGAACTTGGAAAAGAGATCGATTCTCTTCGCCATCCCCTTTTCTGATACCATATCAGAAATGATGCAAGCAATGATAATTTTGATAGATGAAGAGGAGAAAATTAGCTCATGCGTGAGATGAATTGTGCAACTCTCCGTGGCTCAGGTCAGATGCCAGTAATGTACATTCTGTTTACACTACCGTTTCAATGTGCTTAAGCTATCTATCCTTCTCTATCTACAGTATGTACGGGTAGTCAAATAAGAAAAATGTAGAGCAGTGACAGTTTCATGTGTTGTGGTGTCAAATTCAGGGCATGTATAGTTGTTGGAAACCTGATGGCTGCTTCATTTGTGTATGTGTGCATTTGTTGATGTGTGAGCACACCGTTAATTTTTTTTTTTTCCTGAAAAAAAAATTTGGTAGGCTCATCCCTGTTTCATTATAGAGTGTTTAATGGAACATTCAAGAAAATAAAGTTTCACTGAACATAAACATCATGATCACCTGACATCCCCAGATGGCTAAGAACAACATTTATAAAAGAAGAAAAGAAAAGGGAAGGAAATAGAAACAGGATCAAACTTCCACTGTCTGCATCCCAAGAGTGTGTGAGCACATGATTGCCTGTAAGAAAGGATGAAAGTCGAATCATAATTTGTTCAAAATTTATGCAAGGGAAAAGCTTTTTATTATGCCCTGAATTCTGAGCCTCCTTTGGTCAGTCTGGTAGTTCATTGTGACATCCGATAATATGATACCTTGTAAACTATAATTTAGGCTGTTAAGATCCATCAATAAATTTTTTAAAGTGTTCACTGTGAAAAGAACATATCTACAAGCAACTTAAAAACACATGGTCACAAATGTAATATATGAAAAATTCAAAAACAAAAAAAATATGTAATTTCTAAAAAAAATGTACTTAGATTACGTTTGATGAAATGTATATGTAATTTCCTGCATAAAATGAGTAATATTGCTAATTTAAAAAAAAAAAATTAAGAAAAAGAAAAGGTAAACCAAAAAAAAAAAGGTGAAGGCTCAAGATCTCATAACCGGTTCGTTCAGTTCACAAAGTGGGGGCAAAAAAGGACCGGTTCCTTAAAAGCCCATCTTGTCATAAAACCCTCGCAAAATCGAGAAAGGTTTCCGTCGTTTTTTTTCTTGGTGAGAGTTTGAAATCGTCTATAGCCCTAAAGAAAAATGGCGAAGGAGCTCGTCGAAGAGGAGGCAGGAAGCATCTTCAACCGCGCTGCACTCTCCCTCCCCCCGCCTGCTCCCGTCGTCCACGATCTCTTGACCATCGGGGTCAGTTCTCACACACTCTCCCGTTCTAATTTCTTCCTCCTTAGTTCTACTTGCTCCTCCAAATTATTCAGTTCTCACACACTCTCTTCCTTCTTAATTTTACTTGCTCCTCCAAATTATTTATCATCCTTTATTGATAATTATGAAGGTTTGTGTTCGATGCATCTTCCGACTCTTCGGCGTTCATGGGCCTGTTTATTCTTGCCCGTGGCTTACATCTTCAATGCTTCGTTCTTTTCTTAAGGAGGACGAGGGTTTCCCCAGTGATTATTTAGAAAATGGGCTTAATTTAGAAAATGATGACGGATCGTACTGTAGCATTTGTTTAGGCATCTTACAACTTGCTTGTAACGGTGATCGAGAAGTGGGGAATTGTGAAGAGAAAACGTCCGTTGAGGACTTTGCTGCAAGAATTGCTGAAGAGATTAGAGGAGAGAATTATCAGATTGATGATGGGTTTTCTCTTGAGTTCTCGATACCACCGGTTGTAGTGGCTAACGAGCGCGCTCTATGGTAAAGTTCTCTCCTTGGTTATCTCCGCATAGAACCCTGCTGACGCTATATTCAATTATAAAAAATGCACGCTATGTGAATTATAAAGAATACAGGTTCTTGTTTAGATTTTAGATATAGGTTAAATTGAGATTATACACCTTCTTTATTAAAAATAAGTCAGTCAGTCTGTTTTTATGAGCTTATTTTCTTATGATGTGCCAAGATGATAGGGATAATGTGATATTAACTGATTTAATTGCTGTAGATTACTTCATAAGTTTGTTTGGTATGAATCTCACACAATACTTTTATGGGATCATTTCAAAGGGATTTCCTATGCAATTTTGTTGGGGGTGTTGTTTTATAAACTTTCATATACTTCACACATTCTTGCAGGATGTATGTAAAAAGGAAATATGGTTGTGAGGAGTGGTTCAAGGATAAGTTTCTCTTGGAACAAATTACGGTGAAGGATGCCTTGAGGTGGTCAATAATGCGTTCACTTGAAAAACACTTGGTATTCATGTGGTTTGTTTTTCAACAATCTTTAGATCATATGAAAGGATGCATTTTCCTTGTACTGTATTGTTATCCTCTTTGATTCTTGAATCTTTGCAGGATGTTAAATCTGGTGTCAATATGCTTCGTATTCGTCTTACATATAGTCACCCCGAGTCATCTGCAAAGCTTCAGCACTCTTTGGGAAATGACCATGGTTGCAAGAGAAGAAAAATTGGTAAGTGAAGTTTCTTAGTTGGTGGAAGTTTGTAAACTATTTGATTTCACATGATTTAGACAAATACACGCATATAAACTAAACTTTATTGGCATTCTTTCTTAACTCAATATGCCTCCTAAAGGATGCCTCTTAACTTTGGTTATCAAGATGGATAAGTGTAACAAACGAGTTGCAATAGTTAGGTCCCGTCATATTTATGAGGCTTCTTGTGTCTTTCATCATATTTGGTGACAATGTCTTTCATCATTTTTCTTTTTGCCCGTATCATCACTCATCACTCATTAATCGGTTTGTCCCTTGATCAATTTAATATAGGTTCAGTCGCATATTTCTTGTGTTTTTTTCCCACTTAAAGGTCCTCAATGTACAAGCTACTAAATAAGTGCCAAATTCCATGTGTCGAGCATGGTTAGTTATAAACCACGAGATATGTTACTGGCCCTCCGTTGCAGTTTCAGATTTTATTTGATTTATCAATCTTTATGTCCCATTTGGATTAATCTTTGAAGGAGTCGACTTCTTCAATTTTTTGTGGGAAGTTAGTAAAGGTGCAAGTTAATTATGACCCAACTTCCTTAATAGAGGGGAGCTAGCTAACTCCATTTTGGTTGAGTTAGTAACTGAAGTAAGACACTATCATAGTTAGCCACAACGCTTGTGTAATCCCATAACTACCTTGAGTAATCATCTCCCTGGGTGTTTGGGGGAGATTGGAGGGAGGTAACTCCTTTGCTTCAACATCCAGATGACGCCTGACTATGATTTGTTTAGAACATAATCATCTAAGCTAAATAGGTAATCAAAGATTAGGCATTCACATTTTATTAGACTTAATAAACTGACAAAAAAAATGTAAAGTCTACTTGGTAGTGCAAGAAAATCATATGCTCATTCCAATAGGATTTATCAATTTTATCCATTTGTTACTTTTAGCATTCCATTTAGCTGCCATATTGGCCAGTAAGGCGGTTGCTGCATCCATCTGATGCCGAAGCGCCTGCTATATCCAAGAACTAAATGGAAAGTGGATCTTTTCTTGTTTCATAGCAGCTGCTATGAACTTGCATAACTTGCTGTATCAACAACTGAGTAGATCCAAAGCTGCCTTAATATAATTATTAGAGTTTAAAAGACTTGGATTTTGCATTTTAGCTGTATTGGTAAATCTAGAACCAACAACCAGAACCCATCAAACCTAGATTTATTTGTACCCAAAGAAAAAGGGCTCAATCCTATCACTGAGAAATAAAAATTGAATATATGAATATGCTATCGTCTTCTTTGGTCATTCCTTCTTCCAAATTGATGAGCACCCGCTTGTCATTCAACTCTTTCCTCTCAGATCCATATTGTATTTGTTCACTTCTTTAACATGGTCTTCTTGAAGCAATCCATACTCCGGAAAGGAAACTGATCATGAGCGGAGTTTATTCACTCCCATTATGGGTGCGTGATCAGAGGAAAGCGAGTGGAATCAAAGGAAAAAAAAGAAAAAGAAAAAATAATGCGGCCTCACGCTACAATGCAAGTCAATGACCTTACAGCATTGAGAACAAGAAATTTCTTTCGTGCAATCTTCCCCCTCCAAATCTTCTCTCTTTACATGAAATGGCTTATGCCTTAATCTATAACAAAATATTTTCTTAAAGTCTAAGTAACTAGTTAGATATTGAAAGTTATAAAAAGATTGGCTTCTTAATACTGATTCTTTGCCTTTATTGATAGGCTACAAAAGTTTGGAAAATAAAACAAAAATTTAGATAACCAATAACTTTTTCATAAACATACATTGATTAGGTTATAATGCTCCGACAACATGGATTCATATTGTGCGTGCTGTATTACCTATTATTTGCTACCCACTCTAAACCTACCGGGCATTAAAGATGTCTATATGTTTTTTGGAATGCCGCTCTTTCCACCATCTTTTCATAGCTGTTCGTTTTGTTGCTCTCTCTTTAATTACCATTGATTGGTTTGTTTTATACACACGAGGCATCTGAAGCACCATATAAGTATTTGAAGGAGTAGATGAATTATCCGAGTTCCCACTCCTCTCTCGTGTAAAGGATCTAGCTACTACTTTGCCAAAAACTTTTGTCTAATAGTCAGCATGATGATGGAATACTATAATATTTACACCTAACTGCGTGTACAATCAATTGTGCACCCGAGAGCAATCCTTATACCTATAGGGCTATGCAAAGAAGATTAAATTTATCATATATCGGGCTTATGATGGTTAGTGGGAGCACTATATGCATTTCTATAGTAACAATTGACAAATACTAGCATGGAGGTAATCTATTTTGTGAGTGCATCAAACCAGAGATGGCAATACATGCGAGACTAATTGACGCCTAATTTATTTCCACATTGGGGAGAGGAAAATTTAGTCTAAAGTTTAGTTTTCTTAATATAACAAATTTTTGGTTCACCTTTTCTCTAGAGGTATTTGTCATTCCATGTCCAGGCAGTAAACTTTTAGAATATAGTCAAATTTCATGTTATTTCTTTAAATTGCCGCATCTTGTGCGTTATGTGGAATATGTACTATTGGGTTCTGATTTTCCTGCAATGATTTCAAGGAGTTTATAATTTCTTTGTGCTATCTGAGTTCCATGATTAATAATTATGCTTGTTCCGACGGAAACAGAAGGCACTGAAGATATTATTATTGATTCGAATGTCAGCAGCAAAAAAGATTCAAATGGACACGTGCACAGTGAATCTGATGCAGCCATTTTGAGAGCGCTTAATAGTTTGCAGGACCATGTCTTCAGTGAGCGTTTTATGTTACCACCACAAAAGGTAGGCCAGTCTGCTAGTAGAAAGCATTATTCATATTGCAAATATTAAGTGTAAAAAGCTTCCATTCTGACTTACTTTTCTCATTAGATCTTCAAACCATGTCAGCTGACAACCACTTGCCAGAGAATGCCTATATTTATGGTGGTAGATACTTGAAGGTATGCTGGGAGCTCAAAACTGCTTTTACATTTTGCTTGGATCAACTCATCCTATTTCTTGCTTCAACTTTCTCCTGTTCTGTTTTAAGTCATGCTTTACATGCTATTGGTGTTATATGTGTTCGTATGGTATAGAAGATAATGAGAAAACTTTATTTTGTTCGGCAAACAGTATTATGAAATCATGCAGTCATAAGGCAGCGTGCAACTGACATATGAACTTGCAGACAAAGCTAGTCATGTGAAATGCTTAATGTAAGAACGAACACCCAGATGATACATAATGAACAAGCATCAAGTAAACAAAATGAGAAGAGAAAACACAAATTAACGTGGTTTGGTTCGGCACTCTAGCCTCTGTCCAAGTGTGAAGGAGGAGAGATTCACTATACCAAATTGCTATGTACAAATTTCTAGTGGAAACACTCAAACCCTAATCCCAAATACACCCCAAATCTCACTGGAGGCGGCTGCCTCTTTCTCTCAACATAAAACCTAGATTTAAGTACACAAGAATATATATATATATATATATATATATATATATATATATATATATATATATATATATATATATATATAGAGAGAGAGAGAGAGAGAGAGAGAGAGAGAGAGAGAGAGACTCTTAGGATCTTTGAAAAGGATATGGAGATGAATTCTTCCCATTTAAATTCTATGTTAGTCCATTTAAATTGAAGATCCACTATGTTGGAGTTGATCTACATTGTTAAGAGTACTTATAAACAAAAATTCAAGTGTTTTGAATACTTTTTGCTTATTCATCAACTAGGTGCAAAATGAATAGCTGAAACAATGAGTTGGTTAGTTTAATGGTGTAGAATATTTGAAACCTAATAAAAGTTAGTGTGTAAGGTTTGTTAAATAATTAGAATCATTAGATCATATGATCAAATGGTCAGATCAAAAATTCGTATGTCTAAAATCATAGATCTAAGTAATATGCTATTTTCGGCCGATCATTTTGTGCCAACTTGATGTATGGATAAGAAAACTATAATATACTTTATTTTTTGATTTTTAGTTACTTTAGATAATATAGATTAACTTCAACGGCTTGTATTTGAATTCCGTACTTTGTAGCATTGAATTTGAGTGGGAAAGATTCATGCTCAAATCCTTTCTGGAAGTAACCAAGTCATATTTGAGGGATTCCTTATTTTGTTTAATTTTCTTGAGTTTGTCCTTGTCTAGAATTTGCTTTCGCTTGATAAGTGCGATGGAGATTTTCCGACACGATTAATCAGTCAATTTCGCACTGCGGGGGATGAAAAGTAATTCAGAGATTCACACAGAGAGCAAAAAAAAAAAACACAAGATTTTATGTGAAAACCCAATTTGGGAAAAACTACTGGGAGGGGAAGAGAATTCACTATTTTCAAAGAATTACAGTGAACTTGAACTCTGTTTACAATCTCTGGAACATTCAGGAATGCCTCTTCTTAGATCTGCCTCCCAGTGTATAAATACCCTGAGAATCATTATAGCTAGTGCGAGTCAAGCGGATTCCTGTAATCACATGATTTGGACGTTGAGATTTCTTCATAACACCTGTGATTATGCTCTTGTTTGCTGGAGTAATCTTCTGCTAATTTGTGTAATGGTCTGTATATGGATAAGAGTTGTTGCACGTTTGAAACATGGATGAGTTGGCGGCATAACACTATCCACGGATGCAGGCGATGATCAAGGGAGTTAGTTGGTGCATCTGTTTTGCTCGGGACTGGAGGAATTGATCTTGAGATAGTTAAGCCCTGGGAGAAGCGGTCTCGGGACCGTTGAGTCCTCGGGGAAGTGCTCTCGGGATAATCGAGTCCTCAGGAGGAGCGACCTCAGAAATGGCGAGATGATGCTTCGGGGAGATGTCTTATTGGCACATCTTGTTGTCTATCTTCGGGGAAGTACTGGTAAGGCGGAACACGTGTCGCGATCCTGGTGCAGATCGAAATATGACCACTTCAGATGCCCCTTCGTTTCTTTTTCTCTGGGCAAAGGGGGAGTGGAGCAGATCGATTCACCTTCTGGCTTGGGAAGTCGAGATGTCACTTGTTCTCTGAAGGGATGTGGTCAAGATGCCTTTTCACATCCTGAGCCTTTTTGAAAATTGGAGTAAGTGTGGACAGCTGGCGGACTTAATGATCATGATCTTGACTTTATGACGATCGAGATCGTGTGGCAGAGGTAGATCTGGCTGACTTGACATGCTGAAAAATTCGCGATATGAACCGACTCTTCGGATGTGGTTGGAATTTGAATATGAGACGGTTCAACTTCTTCTTTTGTAAATAGGGGGGACCCTGGAAGTAGTTGACTCATCTTCTCAAGAATTCTTTGCCCCCCTAAATTTCTTGTTCTGGTAGATTGCAATGTCTCTCTTTTTCTTCGTCTGATGGAGGAAGGAAAGGGAGAGGATGGAGATGGTGGAAACGGCAGACGCGTCACATCGGTTTTTGTGATGACCTTATCACTTCATTTCAATTTTTGTGACAAGGTCCCGCCGCTAGGGGAGATCGATTGGGCTCAAACTCTAACTAGATTTGCTCAAACATATCTTCCCCGGTGGTGGGTATGGCTGGAGTGAGGTCTTGTTCGGGTGGCACCGGTGGTGGATTCTTGATTCCATCGCTGTTGTCCATGTCTTGCAGTCTTCACTCTAGGCCGGGTCCCGTGACCCTTGCACTAGGAGACTCTCCTCTTAAGGCGAGACATAGGAAGGAAGCACGAGAGGATGCCTGTGGATTCCATTCCTTTCTGGAGCTCTGTCCTTTTTGCTCGGGATGAGGAGCCAGTGATGTGATACCATCACTGTTTTGCACCCATGGACGAGTTCGTCTAGCTGTCTTGGAGGCATGCTTTGTTCGGGTGAATGGCGTGGTTCTTTGTCTAGGAAATCTCCTATTTCTGCGAAGGAACCTTCCTGGGCTCCCCTCAGAATATGTGAGAGTTGGCGTGATCGATTGGATTGTGCCAGGATGATGCCTCTTCTGACTGGCGGATCTTTATTTGCTTTAGCATCAGAAGCTCAGTAGGGGAATATGATCGGATTATCTATATTTCTTTTGAAAAAAAGCAAACACAAATATATGATAGATCTTATATTACTCTTGTTTGATGTAACCAAGTATGTATTTGGATGCATGTAATAAGAAAATTTATAATAATGCAGTAACTTTTGAAACGAGAGTATTGTTTAGATCTTGGATGTTTGTTTGGAAGGTTTGCTTTGACTTCAAGATGTCTTGAACTGGCTTGGCGTGCAGGTATTGTCTTCGAGTGGGGGAAATCTCAGCTACAAATTCAAACCTCCAAGAGGGGGAAGTCCTTGCATCAGAGTTGGATTCGTACTGGCTTCCGATGGGGGGAAATTCCATCAACGTAGTTGCAAAATCGGGGCTCTGGGAGGGAAAAATCCCTACAACAGAGCCCGACCTCTGAGTGGAAAAATCTCACAACAGAGTGTCTTGGCGGGACATGGTGGAGGCTGTGTTATTGCCGTCGAGTGGGGGCACATCCCATCTTGGGGTCAACATACTGCATTTGAAGTTATTAGGATGCACATGTAAGCATACAATGAGACATTTAAGTAAAGTGTTAGATGCAAATGTGAGCAAAACTGGTTGTACGAGCTTAGTTTATGGATTCATGAAATTGGTACGTCGAGGGGATACTCTTAATAAGGAAACCCTCTTAGATCTACCTTATGTCTCACGACACACATTGCCCGAGCGTATGCAACCCAAGTTGCTTCCAAACAAGTCAAATACATTCAAACCTTGAAATCATACCTGAGATCCTTATTGTTGGGAGGTCATACCTGTAGCGTCATGTCCTCAGAGGAACTATTGGACGTATGACCATACGCGATCGATACATTGAGGGGATAATCCAAACAAGAAAACCCTTATAGATATACCTGATCCCGTATATAGCCATAGGCCGGTGGTACCTGCAAAAATTAGTCTGAGGTGGGGGAAATCCCAGCAACAGGTTGGATGCACCTGTCCTGAGTAGGTCTCCTACCCGGTTGATCCGGTACCTCCAATGTAGGAGCAAGCCCAACAGCGGAGTTGTCCTTTCGTGCGTGGGATATCCTATCAACGGAGCTGTCTCCCGAGGAGGGCACATCCCATCATCGAAATATGGAAGGAATCCGGTAGAGGGAGATTACCAGGGGTTCATCCGCCTATAGGTTCAGATGAGGGGAGCCCGTAGGCTTGTCTGTTTCAAGTGGGGGCACATCCCATCCGCAGGATAAATGGTGGCTCTGAGAGGGGCACATCTCTACAACAGAGTGGGGGACTCCGAGTGGGAGAAATTCCACAACGGAGGGTTTCGGCTCCTGGAGGACTACTGAGGCGCGTCTGCATTAACACTTTCATGCCGGGGCATATCCCATCTAGGAGTATACAGACGCGATCCTCCGAGTGGGGGCACATCCCATCAGTGAAAGATCGGGTGCTCTGAGAGGGGCACATCCCTATAACAAAGCGAGTGACTCTGAGTGAGAAAAATCCCACAACGGAGGGTTTCAGCTCTCGTAGGACTATTGAGAAAGGCCTGTAGGCGCGTTTGCGTTAACACTTCCATGCGGGGCACATCCCGTTTAGGAGTGTACAGACACAATCTTCTGAGTGGGGGCACATCCCATCAGCGAAACGTAATTCCGCCTATGAGTGGTGATCTCATCATCGGGGCGTATTGATGGATGGACGTCGGAACCACCTTCGTGTGGGGGAACATTCCGTCCATGGGGGGTTTCTTGGCTGCCTCAGAGTGGCGGGACATCCCATCATTGAGGCGCATGGCTGGATGTCCGTCGAAATCGCCTCCGTGTGGGGGCACATTCCATCCATGGGGATTTTCTTTGCAGCCTCCGAGTGGGGCACATCTCATTATCGGGGCGTATGTCTAGATGTGCGTTGGAACCACCTCCGAGTGGAGGCACATCCCATCATCAGGGGATTTCTTGGCTGCTGTATGTATGAAAGTCAGGAAGTCTCTCGATCATTTTGTACTAAGCGACCACATTCTGCTCCCGGGAGACTGTGTGTTTGGCTGCCGGAAAATCGCCTCGGGGTGATGACATACTCCTTGATGAAGCCTTACTGGATGAGCTCCTCCAGATATCTTCAGAGGGCCCAACAATGGATGGCTTGATGCCCCTTGCAGTTGTGATAGAAGTACTCTTCTGACCTTGGTAGTGAGAGATTGGGTTGGATCGGCTTTAGGCGTCTGACCTATAGTTGATCTTTGAAGGTGTTAAACATTTTGTTGATCGGAAGCTTTAATGGAGTGAAGTATTCTGTAGGCCTGTAGTTTTGCTTGGATTCAGGGGAAGGATAGAGTGCCTACTTCTTGTAGGGAAGATGCCCTCAGGACCGGTTTGGTGCATGGCCGGGAGCTTTGCGAGTTGGCTTCTACTTTATTCCGTCATCGCATGATTTTGCGGACTGGTTGGAGGAAGCCTTCATTGCCTCATTGAGCTGGATGTACGGTTGTGTTCGGGAAAGGATCTCGCTCATCTTGGAGACGTGTTTCAGGAGGTGCTTGCACAAGGGTCAGTGACCTGTAGTCCACTGATGAACGCGATGCAGATACCTTCTCACCACAGTTGGAGACCTTGGTAAGCTTTTTCTGGAAGAAGTTGATGTAGGACTTGAGGCTGTCTCCTGACCTCATCCTGACGGAGGAGGTGGTGACTACTCCTTTTGGCTTCTTGACAAGCGATGTATTCTATAAGGAAGGCATTGGTGACTTCTGAGAAGTCGTGGAGAGAGCGCGGGTGGCAGGGAATAGAACTACTCCGATGCCGCGCCCTCAGGTTTGAAGGGAATGTAAGGCACATTACCGGGTCATTGCGGGAATAGAGCATTATCTTGTCTTGGAAGTGCCGGATGTGCTGAACTGGATCGCTTACTCTGGTGCAATGTTCTAAAAAGCGGTTTCAGTAGCGCGCAGTCTGGGAGCGCGTGATGCTTAAACGGTTTAAAACGGTGATTAAACGAATTACACATTTTATTATTATTTTAATATATAATAATATTATAATTACTTAAAACATATAAATATGAATTCTAAAAACTCTTGAAAAAGCATAAAAGATATAGCAAACATAACTTGAAAAATTAAATTGCTAATACTAAGAGGAATTTAAAAGTAATAATGTCATTTAGTTTAATGTACATCAATGTACCTCCACCTCCAATAATTATAGTTAAAAAATAATTTTTAATTGAACAAATATATGTATTTCTTTTAAAATAACATACTTCCAACAACTTTGATTCACTGCTAGATGTAACTGCAAGTAATGTGCAACTCTATCCTTCTCACGCTTAAGGCATTTCTCAGCCTATTAAAAGAAACAAAGATCATTGGCAAGAACTTAGGCAAAATACGTGCATGCGAAGGGGGGAGAGAGAGCTGACCAGGGGGAGGTCGCTGTAGACGCAGGAGGTCGCTGTCGACGCTTTGTTGCTGAATAGAGAGCTGATCACAGGGGGAGGTCTTTGTCGACAAAGAAGGAGGTCGCAGTGGGAGGATCAACCGCAAAGGGAAGCGCCATCAAAGGAGGAGTTCGCCATAGGAGGATCAGCGATTTGTGAACTTTTTCGTCGTCAGCTTCGAGAGCTATAATTCCCCAGGAGGATCGTTGCCGCCATGAGCTTCGGGAGCTTCAGATAAATTAGGGCTTTGAGAGTTTTATCGTCTTATCGCCGTGAGCATTGAGAGCTTCTTCGTGAGATTCAGGAGCTCCGTCGTCGTCGCAGAGGATCAGGATGCAGATAAATTTGTGGCTTGCGAGCCCTAATTATCCAATACGTGACAATTTATATCCTCAATTATTGGATCGGGTTTGAGTTCAGTTAGCTTAATAGGTTCGAAATTCGAATTCATTTAGAAAATGATTGAATAACATTTAAACGGACGCTAATTAATCACCGATTAGACGCTTAATCATCACTTAAGCGAATTAATCGCCTGGCCGAGTAATCCGACCGCTTTTTTCAAGTTCTGCTCGGTTTCAAGCCGAAAACATTTAAGCGGACAATTAATCGACCGCTTAAACCTATTTTTAGAACACTGCTCGAGTGTAGCTGTCGAAGGCGGGAGTGGAGAATTTTCTCGGAATCTCACACTCCTGGATGTCTTTGGAGAGCGGAGAGTCATGGAGGCGAGTGGATGAGATCAGGTGCTGAGACAGTTTGGCCTCCATGATCTACTTCTGGATCAGCTCGTTGAGGGCGCGGAGACTCGGGGATCCTCTATTCTCGAGCCGCCTTCTGCCCGTATGGAGTTGTTTTGGAGGGCTACAACTTGAGTTTGAAGTTGTTGATTGAGTTGCTTCGGCTCCTCTTACTCACGGAGGATGTTCTCACGTTCGAGCGCCATCTTCTCGCTCACGATCGGACTGTTGCTGTTGTTCCTTCATTTGCTCCTTCATCTCATAGAACATCTGAAAGAGCTGGTCTTCTTATGACTGAGATGGTTGGTGGTTGGTAGACGGCTCTTGCGGTAAGATGAAGTCGGTGTGCTCGACGCACGGTTGATTGTTGGCTTGTTTGGACGTCATGCCCCTAGCGGTTGGTTTGGCCTTGCTTTTAGAAGTTGAATGTTGGTGATTCTCTTGCATGGGGCCATTATTGGTTCGACAAGGACTTTTTTGAGGAAGTTTGTGAGGGGAGAGATCTTGAGTGTTAGACTTAGCTCTCAAAGAAAGGACCAAATGCGGTGGAGATTTTTGACACGATTGATGAGCGGTCAATTTCGCACCACGGTGGTTGAAAAGTAATTAAGAGATTCGCACGAAGAGCAAGCAAAAACACAAGATTTTATGTGAAAACCCAATTTGAAAAATCACGGGGAGGGGAGAGAGTTCACTATTTTAAAGGATTACAGTAAACTCTACAAAGTTAGAACTCTGTTTACAATCTCTGGAACAGTCAGGAATGCCCCTTCTTAAGTCTGCCTCCCAGTGTATAAATACTCTGAGAATCGTTATAGCTGGTGCGAGTCATGCAGATTCCTGTAACCGCATGATTGGCACGTTAAGATTTCTTCATAACGGCTGAGATTGTGCTCTTGATTGCTTGAGTGATATCCTGCTAATTTTTGTAGCACTCTGAATAGAATAAGAGTTGTTGTACGTTTGAAACATGGATGAGCTGGCGGCATAAAGCTCTCCATGGATGTAGGCGATGATCAAGGAGGTCAGTTGGTGCATCTGTTTTGCTTGGGATGAGAGGAATTGATCTTGAGATAATTGAGCCCTTGGGAGAAGCGGTCTCGGGACCATCGAGTCTCTCGAGGGGAAGTGCTCTCGGAATAATAGAGTCCTCGGAGGAGTGACCTTGGAAATGGCGAGATGATGCTTCGGGAGATATCCTGTTGGCACATCTTGTCGTCTGTCTTCGGGAAAGCACTGGTAAGGTGGGACACGTGTCGCGATCCTGGTATAGATCGAAATTTGACCGCTACAATAAGTCCCGGACTTGGTGTTGTCAACCATTTGATATAACAACAAAATCAGCATCAAGTAGATCCTCAACCTTGAATAATAAACTTAAAAGACCTTAATGCGAAAGTTAAAATCTTTGCTGCAATTTAAACAACGTATCTAAATTAGTTGCCAAATCTGAGATTGCTTTTATGTTAAAAAAACAAAGAGATCGCTTGGAACAAGCAAATGGCAGACGGATATGGGAGAGCAAGTATTTAATTGGAAGCTGCATATGATCATTTGTATTTTCAACAATACCGGACTGAAACTACTTGAAGACCTTGTGTGCATCGTGCGTATACTTGAGAAATATCATATGCAAGCTAGTTTCTTGTATGTACTATCAGGCAATTAATTTGTTCCTTAATCTAGCTTTTAGGTACAGTATGGAGGAGCAAGTTCCACTTCAGCACAGCGGTAAAGTCTCTTTGTAATGGAAAAGAGGGTTGGTGTTCAAATCCGTCTTGCAGCATGTTATGGCGTATTCTCTAGGAAAAGAAGTATGGTCTGGAGGAAAGAGCTCGTTAAGATAAATTAAAGAATCATTTGGAACAAGCTAATGTCACATGGACATGCAAGAATAAGAATTGAATTGGAAAATACATTTAATTATGAATATTTTCACCAGTAACTAACTGAAAATAATTGGAGAATTTACCTACATTGTGGCATAGTGTATCTCTTGAGAAAATATTACATGCAAACTAGTTATGTGTATGCTGGGAACTTAAACTAAAGGGAGGTGTATAGAAAGAGATCATTCAGTTTGGATTTGGTATTTTGTAGAATGCAATGGATTTATCTGCTTTGTGGCTAGAAAAAACAGCAGAAGGGCTTGGATCAATGTATGGGATGATTGTAAATGAACAAAGGGAACGATTGAGATGGATCCAGTTTGTGTCTGAAAAGTGAAGTTTGAAGATAGTGTTGAGTAATCGAGGGATGTAATATGTTGTATTCATTGGGAGGCTTTCAAATGGTGGGCTAAGCAGATGAGCAACAATAGGAAACAATGGAGATGAGTGCATGGAAGATGAAGTTTAAGGTGGGACTTACTGGGAACTAATTTTAATGTCTAAAAGGTTTACTTGCTTGAGTTCTCGGTTACTGTGTACCAAACCTAGTGTTGGCATACCCGCATATTAGCTTCTTAAGTAGGGATTTCTTCATTTCCTATATATTATTTTATCTCCTAAAGTTAATTATTTTATCTGAGTTCAGTTATTTATTTGAAATTCTTTTTCCCGTTTTAGAATTTATTTTAAAACCTTCAAATCTGAAATCAGAATTTCAGGACTCAGATATCTGCTGCCAGACTTACCAAAGTAGTGAAACTTCAAAACGGAAAACAAAATTTAAGTTTAAAGTTCGGTTGCAATATAAACTAATCTATTTCTTAAGGAACATTGTGTGCTGATCTATCCTGCCCTCTTTTGCAAATAGATATAACACATATTGAATGATTTTAGTTCTATTGATTTTGCTACCTTGTTGTTTCCAAATGATAATTTTCCTTTTGCTCGCTTTGTTAAGTGTTGTTTGTATTCCAGGTACTTAACGACTTGATATTTCTTGATTGAGGTAGAAGGCTTGAATTCAAGTAATGTTGGGCATTTCCAAAATAATAAAATCACTTCTTTCTTTTGTAACAGTTCTCTAGAAAGGTGAGCCAGTCACGGTGGATTATTGATGATGAAAGAATGGGAGAAGCATCTGTTGAGGTATTACCCCATCATGGCTGTAATTTCAGTTAGAAATCTGCGCAGAGATTTCATACATCAATGATCTTCCCTTCTATGGTTACTGCATTGTAGGAGATAGTTGGAGCAATGCACTTTCCATTTGCAAAGGTGACGGTTACAAGTTTCATGCGCCGGCAGAGAAGATATTGATGTACGGGTCCATTTTCTACCTTCTAAGTTTGTTTATTAATGTTGTTCTAGGGAATAAGCAAACTTTCTGATCAGGTTCGAATGTTGGGATCTGGTCGTCCATTCCTTGTTGAAGTGTCAAATGCTCGTTGCACACCTTCGATGGTTGATGTTCAACAAATTGCAGATGCTATAAACAACTCCAGCAAAAGATATGTATGGCCTACATCATGCTTTCAAATTTATCTGTTTATTGCGAAATGTTACTATTGTCATACACATGGGTCTGGTCTCAGTAAAATGTATGTTGCTTTTTCTGTCTCACTTTGAAAGTATTGTGATGGATTCTGCTTTACAGGTTAGTGTGCGAAATCTCAAAGTGGTTGGTAGTGAAGTATGGAATTTGATGCGGGAAGGAGAAGCAGAGAAACAGGTTATTTGCTTTTCACATATAGGTCCATCTTTTGGGAGTTCATTTCATTATTTTTATATTTTGCCACTCAAATGAAATGCTTGACAGTTCATTTTGTCTTAATTCAGAAACAGTATGCTGCCCTTATTTGGACTTCTCGTCCATTGACTGAGGAGGATCTTGATCATATATCTTCTATCAAAAATATGGTGAGTTGCTAACAATTAGAGCCCATGTATGGAACTGTTTATTTATAGTCTCTCCATTAATACTCTTGAAAATTTAGTCCACTAGTATATTCATGGAATCAGGTAAGCATCAAAGGTCACTGTGGGCTGCAAAGCTTAATGACCCAAATCCTTTTTTCCCCTTATCTTTATTTAGGTAATCAGTATATAAATTTTGTATGAATATAATGTCAATGAAAAAATAGTTCTTTGTGTATTTTATTTCATGTATTTACCATTAAAGTTTGCATTACGTTTAGCCTTTCTGTTAATTGGGGATGTTTTGTTGGATATAATTATTAATTACAAAGATAATAGAGACATGTTTTCTCGCCTGGAAGTCAGTCTTCCAACCTCTTTCTTGTGAGACGAGCATACTTTTTCCTTGGAAATGTGCCAAGTACTAACTAATAATTATCTAGTCACATAAATGCCATGCAAAGATAGGTAGTTGAGTTGCCTTTAAGGAAGGAGACACTATAGAGCTGGTGGTATGTGCTCTACTGTACAGAGATTGGCTACCATTCCCTACTTTTAAGAGACTCGTCTTGAAACCCCTCTTCTATGCTTGCCCTACTTTGGTCATAGATTCTGTGATTCCTTCATTGATCTCCCTTCAACCCCTTTGAGCACTGCAATGTGCCACGAGGTGATCTTAACACTTCAGTAGCTTCGGGGGCACAAGGTGATCTTAACACTTCAGTAGCTTTGTTTAGATTGCTAAGTTCATCCTCGACATACCATATATATCATGTCAGAACATCAGATGCATTGTCCATCATACACCAATATACATAGGAAGTCCATCATAGTCCATAAAACATCATAGTAGTTGGTATTTCAAAGGCGAGGTGCCTTGGCTGCTCAGACGCCCAGGTGCGGTGAGTGTTGTCGTCTGCTTAGGAGCCAGAGACAACGCTTGTATCTAAGGCAAACGCTTGGCGACCGAGATGTCCAGGCGAACACCTTAGGCACTTGCAAGCGAGGTGCACATGCGCTCACCTCAAATTAGAAAGGGGTTGGGTTATTCAACCCCTCAATTTATCCCCTTATGTTACCCCAAAAGGTACACTTTAAAATAGTGGGCATATTTAGGGCTGAATCAGCCCTTCGAAGAGCAGCTGTCTGCTCTTCTTCTCGCTTGTTCTTTGCTACCACCTGTTCTCCACACGTATTGTTATCTTCTTCTCAATTGAAAAAGATAAGTTTCAAGTTAGAATCTCAAATATGTTTTTCTAGCATATTGTGCTTCTTATTTTTCCTCTTTTTGTTTTATTCTTGCATAAACTGAATTAAATTTTGAATCTTTTGATTACTCAGATAGTAAATGTCCCAATTCATCTATTTTCTTTAATTTTAAACTTAACTACTAAGTAATTAGTTCATAACACATTCAGAAGCTTCTCTTCTTTTTTTAACTTTTCAGTGTAAAACTGTAAAAAATGGAAATGTACACCATCAATACTTCTTTTTGTTTTAGAAATACTGAAAAGAGATTTTGAACTGATTATGAATTGAAAATTTCTAATTGGACTGTTTCTTTTGTTGTTTTCATGTCTCTTAGATCTTTGAGATGAATTATCATTGCATTTGAATTATTATATTTTTATACTTGTGAAATTACTGAACTTTAGATTTACAGATATGTTGTCTTCACTTGTTTGAATGTCCTACTTGCTAGATAATGTAGTTTGTGATTTTAATTGTGATTTATTACTTACGTATGTTTATAACATTATTAGTGTTCATGGTTTCATGCTCTATTTTATTTGTTGTTGTTTATACTGTATAAATCTATTGCTGACACAAGTTTTTGTATGCTTAAGTACTTGTGTATGTAATTTGTTATAATATTTGTCATCTTTTTTGCTCAGGCGATTGCCTTTTTCGCTCCTCTTGCTCATGCGATAGAAGACCTCATTGCCTTACCATCACCTTTCGCATGTAAAACTTAATAGTAAACCGAGCACACATAGTAAACAACTAAAGATTGCATATCGAATACCCCAAAAGAAACTTCTCGTATCTCTCTTGACATTCATGTACTAAAGAAGAGAAAACAAGAGCAAAGAACTAAAAAATGGCATTGCACCAACTGGATGCCAAGTGAACTACTCTGCAAACATAGTCCTTTGCTTAGTATGGCCTGTCCAAAATGGTCTACCAATTATAAATTCCTCAACAGAAACTCCTTAAGTTGGTCTACCAATCTAATACACAAACTTGTCCCTGATTCTCAAAGGGTGAAGTGCATCTGCATGAACTTTGCTTCTCACCTGGCAAAGAAATTAGTTTGTTGGGGGGGGATGTGATGATTTGAGCTGTAAGTAGCTTTATGTCTATTTCTAAAACATCTAGCTCTCTTATTATCCCAAATTCTCAACACAGGCAACCATAATATGCCATAATTTTTGGTTATTTTGTATTTTTTTCCCCTTTCTACACTTAACCTCAGATCACTTATTTGATTAGGAAATTCCCTCACCCCAAGGCCTTGGAAAGGATGTATCCATATATCTTTCACTCTTAGGCATTTAAGGGGAAAGGTTATAGGTGATCCCAAGTTCCTCGCCACAAGTTAGTAATACATACCCTTGATTGAGAAGTTCCTTAGCGAATTCTCCATAGATAGCATCATTAGGGAGGATTCATAGAAAGACTTTTTCTTTGTTTAAGACAACAGTAAAACAATATCCATTTGGTGGAGTCTGCCATTACTATGAATCTATACATGAATTTGACAGCGAAATGGACAGCTTTCCAGCTTACGGAGTTGGGAGGGAGCATTTTGATGATAGGATATTCACAAGTTTGAGGAATGTGCTATTTGTGTTCAAAGAAATTTCCTCCTCACAAGGGAAGAGTGTGGGAGTTATCACAAAATTTGTAAAGGGAAAGAATTATTAAAAGTTTTTATTAATATAAATTAAATTATATTTTATAAAATTGTCAAGTTTGTGCTTTATTGAACTTGTGATGGACAATAACGTTTAATTTACTATGAATGAAGGCATAAGACATGTGACTGCCTTATAGCATAATGATAAAAACCTATTGCGGTTCTGCATAAGATCTAGAATTCAAGACATTTATCTGGCCCTCAAGCTATTCATTTTATCTCAAAAGAACAATCCAAAAAATCTCCAAAAACTACAGTGGATCATTTATCAATTATAGTGAGGACCATTTAAACTTTTCCCCTCTTTTAAAATAACTTCTATAAAGCACGAACACGGGACAGACACGGACACGGATATGGGGACACAACGGGGCAATAATTTTTTATTATATGCATATTAATAAAATTCTATACAAAATACAATATCAAATAACAATTAAAAACAAACAATCGCAAATTTATCACAAGCATGTTCACTTATAACAAGCAATCAAAGATCACAACATTATAAAGTATAAATCATACATTGATATTTTAGTTAGAGTAAATCTATTGTTCAATCCATTGACCCACATCACTAGCACATATTCATACAAAACAAAGCTCATGACTATGATTAGTACACATTCATCTGAAACCAAAAGAGAGCCCATAAAGTTATAGTAATGTAAATAAAAACACAATATCATAAAACAACTACATAGGCATTTCGCCATTCAAAATACAAAAGATGTTTATCTAGGAGGCCTTTTTTGATTTGAACCAACTTCAATAGCCTCATCCTCATCTCCATCCATGAAACAACATGGCTTTCAAATCTGGTTCGTCAAGGAAAGGTTGGCAACCTCTAGAATACCAGGGCATTCAAATGTTTTGAATCCATCACCGCCAAGATCCCACATCTTTCTTCTTCATTATCAATGAATGCAGATGGAGATTGGTATGCACATAAACCAAGCCTTTTGCTCTTTTCGGGGTCATTTTGTTCCTTTTCAATGAATGAATAAAGGAGTATGTACTCTAATTTCTTTCACAACATGACGAAGAATATGGTTGGCCAAAAAGCTTTAAAGCCAAAGCTTGTAAAGTTGGATATTTGGAGTAGAAAGAAGACCCATAAACGACCCACCAATGCTTTGGATCCAGGAATCTTTTATCATGTAGAGAATCATGATCCAAAAAAGCCTCCGAAGCAGCTGAGAATTTAGCAAACTCTGTGTTCACCATCTTTCATTCCTCGGAGTGGGAAAAGTATCTCTTCAAACATTTAGCTCTTTTATGAGAGATCTCATCTTGATGTAGAGCTACCCAATTTATGCTCTCCAATAGCCATTTCGGACTATAATACCTATTCCATAAAGAAAACATGTGGTAGATTTACTCGATGAGTTAATGAAAATAAGAAAAACATACAAATAAAGTTTAGTGTTTTCATTTTAGATTTTTACCTTGAGTTCAAAGAATGAGCCAAGTAATAAAGTGGTGTATTGCTCTTATTCCATTGATCAACCAAGATTTTATGCACCACATCATAAAAAGAAGATTCTTCATCATCTTTTTTCCCTTCATGATGATAAATAACACTCTTCACTTTCTCAATCATTGTATCCTACATGTCATAGATAATTTATCGGTATTGGCGAACTTTAGCATGTCAAAATAGGCTCAGTGAATGAAAGAATATAGTCAATCTTATCCCACCACCTATCATCTAATAATTTGCTCTTGATAAATTTCGTGCTTCCCACGTCATCATCTTTATACAAGCACATAACACCAAGTTTTGAAGAACTCTTTTAATAGTCTTGACTCTTGAGCCTCTTCAACATGATAATAATCAAGGCAATTCTTGTCTCCGTGATAGAAAGAAGCTTCATTTTCACGTGCTCATTGAACATTGCAAGCTTCATGGAGTGGTTCATAATAAAATTCTTTATGATGGCATCTCTAGAGACATCGGTTATCCAATTGCACTCTTTATAAGTTATCTCATTTGCTTCATTGTTCTTTGTCCGCACATATATTCTTGGAAGCAAGATTTAGAGTGTCGACTACTCAAAGGTCCAAAATATGAGCATAATGACCCTTCACAATACTCCCCGCCGCTTGGCGAACTTGTGCATTTTTGTTATAATTTAGATCACATTTTGGTGTCCAACCTCTCTAACATTCTCCATAACTCTATCCACAATATAAAACTTGCTCTTTGTGAATCCCTCGACACTCACGGGGGACAAGAACAAAAGCCCACTTTCTGTTCCGGCCATGAAATTAATAATCAGCCTCTTTTGTGCATCGAACCATCCATCACTGCAAAGATACAACCTTCGACCTCCTAGTGCTCTTGATGGGTTCAACTCTTCTCTTGATCCAATATTAAACAACCTCTCCACCTTGTTAGCTCCTTTCTTCTTCTTCGCTTCACTTGGATGCGCCCTAATGGTACCCGAGGATCGAGGCAAACCTATGGGCCTAACCATGGAAGCTTTCAATCTCAACTCCGTTTGCTTCACTAACTTTTTCATCTCATTCAAATGAGGAGGTTTGATGGCCGAACACATTTTAGTTCTGGCACTGAGAATTCGCAAAAGATGGGCCTTAACTCTTGAGTATGACTATTTAAGATGCTCATGACAATAACTACGCTGTCATTGTCAATTTCCTCCCCACGTTCCTAATTTTCCAATTTTTGTTACATGCTTCCAAATAGGTACATTGTCATCAACTTTTTCAATAGTATGTTCCGGAGTAAACATTTCTCTGCAACTACCTATGTGAATACAAGTATACAACAAACAAATGACATACCAAGTTAACATTTAACATGTCAACATTTATCATTGAAACAATAACGTGCTCTCCAAATTGAAACAAATTAAACAAAAATAATTAAATTGGACGAGAGAGAGGATGTCCAACATGCTAGACTCTAGTTAATGATCAAACATGCTAGTTAATCAACATGAGATCAGAGAGGATGTTAACATGCTAGATTGCTACTTAATCAAACATGAGAGAGAGGACCAAAAACCAAATAGAAGAAAGAAAAAAGAAGCAGAATTTTTTAAAAAATAAACTGAAACTGGAAAGAAGAAAGAAACAAAAAACAGAATTTAAAAAGAAAACTGAAAAGAAGGAGATTTTTTTTTTAAAAAAAGAACTGAGATCGAAAAGAAGAAAGAACAAAAAAAGGAGTTAAAATAACTGAAACTGAAAAGAAGAAAGAAAGGGGAAAAACAGAATTTAAAAGAAACTTAAACTGAAAAAAGAAAGAAAAAATTAAAAATAAATTCACATTCATATCAGATTGACAATGATACAAAATCAACTAATTATTTCTACAAGTGCAAAAACAATTATTTCTAAATGACAATTCCTAATATTAATAATATTCACAAGAAAACCCCCAATTACTAGAGCCTAAATTGAGAAAGCATCTGAATTTCATAAATAACTCAATTCATAACATCTAAAGTATCAAATTAAGCATACTATCATGAAAAAGTCTACTATTCATCACATTCCCTCAAATTATTAAAAACCCAAATTTTAAACCCTAAAATACACTTGCAAGAAAAATAAATAGGTGAAAATACCAATGTTTAAAATAACGGTAACGTAGCAATAACGTTTTTCTTTTGTTATGTTAATATAGGTTATAACGTAACGCATAACGTAGGTTACGCGATTTAATATTTATTTAATAAAAATAAATATATATACTGTATTTAAAATTTTTATAAAGAGAAAAAATAATTTTAAAATATCTAAAAATATATCAAATAATATATAACACATTTAACAAGTCTCACAATAAATTTTAGCGAGCATCAAGGAATTGAGGTGCTCCGATGTCATGTGATTTCTCGTTAATTGAAGAGAGATCGAAAAGAGATTGACGACGAGTTCCTCGTCAATTGAAGAGTCGTGCTGTTTTTTAATTTTTGGAACATTACAATGATGAGTTCCTCATCAATTGAAGAGAGATCAAAGAGAGAGGAATTAGAGTACTTCGATGCTCGCCGATGAGAGAGATGAAATTGAAGAGGAATTGTAGAGAGAGGAGGAACCGCACGAAGGAGTCGTCGTCGTTGTCGCCGTTGACTGCAGAGAGAGGAGGAACTTGGGTGCTTCTATGTTTCACTTGCCTTCGCCAATTTAGGGCTTCACGTCGATTTGGTCTTGAAAGAGAAATCACTTCGTTGTTTATATTTGCAATCTGTGTAAATAACGCGAGTTACGAATGTTATGTTATTGTCATAACGTAACGTTTGTAACGCTCCACAAAACGCTCGTTACTGGGAACTGCGTTTTTTGCGAGTGTTATATAACGGCTAGGTGTTGTTATATTCTGTAACGGGTTATAACGAGTTACATAACGGGTTTTTTTAAACATTGAAAATACTAACCCCCTTAACTGCAGATTCCTTGTCATCATCATACTTCGTTGTCTTGCTCTTTGTCGTTGTGCTCGATGCCGTCGTCGTCCTCGTCGCAGAGAACACCTCATGCCGTCGTCTACCTCATCATCGTCCTTATCTGCCACATCGTTGTTCTCATCTGCCTCGCCATCGTCGTAGCTGTATACCAAAGCCTTGCCTTCCTTTCCTCATCACCGCTAAGAGAGAACCGGAGAGAGGAGAGAGAGCGAGAGCGAGAGAGCAACAACGTGAGAGAGATAGAGAGATCAGGAGAAGAGGGGAGGGTCACGTGGGTTAGTCTTTTTATTATTTCTTTTTAAACTTATCTACAGGGCACCTGTCGGGTCTGTATCCAGACCGGAATTATTCCTGATACATTTCAGACACGGCTCGGGTGTGTCCGTGTTCGAAATGTGCCCGACACGGACATGAAAGCCCACACGCAGTGTTCGTGCTTTATAAAGTATAATATTAAGAACTACTTGTACCACAAGTGTCTAAATATATCTTTAGTACACGGATTAGACTTGAAAGTTTTAGCTTATATTGGAGTATCCATGCATTTGATATGTATCTGACATTGTTATGGTGTTCTGAATGCATGCTTTTTAGGTTTTTAGAAAACTCAAAGAATATTAGTGAAATTCTTTAGGAACATAGGAGCCACAAGGCTGAACTCCAACTAGGACATAGTACAGGGTTAACAGAATTCATAAAAGTGGAACATTGATTAAAACAGAAACAAGTAATATATAGAACTAATTAAAATGCATAAAGAGGTAGTACAGAGGATCAGTTAAAATGCATAACTAGTCTCATTTACAAGTGGAACATTGATTCAAAAAGAAACAAACAATGTCTTCATATTTGTATTTGTCTTCTTGGAATTAATTGAGCTTGAAGCAGATTCTTCATGACAACAGTTGGTGCTCTGAAAGATCAACCTTTTCACCCTTCACCATCTTTTATTTGAACTTCTACCAAATTTGCCATAAAGTACTCTAAATGAAGCTTGCCAGCGCAAGCCGCCAACCACCCCCCCCCCCCCCCCCCCAACCCCAACAAAAAAAAAAAAAAAACCCAAAAAAAAAAAAACAACTCCAAAAGGCATCATCTTAATGTCCGTACTCCCTGTTATATCCCACCTTCTCCCAATCCGCCAGCTAAGAATCTCTCCGGTTTAAACTCCACTGGTTCCTCCCACACCTTCTCATCCAATCCCATCTCTGCTACCATGAAGTTGATTGATGCATTTTTGGGAATTACATACCCTTCAATCTCAATTTTCTCTGACACTGCATGTGGCAAAACAAAGTGGCCTCATGGGTGGCGCCTTAACCACTCTAGAACCACTGCCTTGAGATACAACATTTTCTGCAAGTCCTCCTTGATCTCCAATAACCTTTCCGACAACACTCTCAATTTCTTCAGTTATCTTATGTTGTATTTCTTTATGCTTCACGAGTTCTGCCATGATCCATTGCAGTGTAGTTGCTGTAGTGTCGGTACCTTCATTCAAAAACTCGGAACAAAGAGTCACCATCTCATCTTCTGTTGGGCTTCTCTCTCCTTCTTCAGTTAGGCTTCTGTTTCGTTCTGGTAGCTTCATGTTAAGAAGAGAGTCGACGTAGGAGTATACATACCTTTTTTGGTATCATTCTGTTGCTTCTTATGCTTCTTGCGAGCGTTTATTAAGGGAACACAGAGCTCCTTTTGCTTCTACCTCATCTTTATTGCTGTCATGACCCGTTTGCGAAAGAGAGATTTCGAGATTGCTGGAAGGAAGGCTAGGACATTGAGCTTCTTACTGTAGACATGCATGCTTCTATTTGCAAACTCAAATGTCATTTATGGCTTTCTTATCAAGCTTCTCTCCATAGCACATAAGGATGAGAAGAGCAAACATAGCAAACTGAAAGCTCTTCATGACAACAACAGTGCCATCAGCAAAGGATTGAAGTTGTGTTTGGAGATGTTAGATAAGGACATGGAGAACCCAGTCTTGGCCTTCAGAGTAGATCTTGAAGCCAGAGGAGCAGAAGATCTCAGACGTAAGGTTGCGATGAAGAAAGCGCCATAAAAGGCGGTATGCAACAGTGTTGATGTTGTGTTGGTTGCTGCTAATAAAGTGATTGGCAGGAAATGGTGGACGGTCAGGTAACACAACGTCGTGCTGAATGAGGGACTTGTGAGCAATGGGGTGATCGGAGATGAAGATGGCCACTCGCGAACCCACGTGAAGGGTCACGATGGGTCCATATTGATAGCGGAGGTCCCGAAGGATTGGCTCAATGTTTAATTGAATTTCTGAACCACAGGAGATTGCCGAGTAAGGGGATTGGTGGAGGCCCGGTGGAAGCCTCTTGTTCTTATTATTGGCGAAGAGGAGGAAGCTAAAGCACATAGAAAAGAAGAGGGAGATCAGGAGAACTTCCTTGTTTGTTTGTTTTTTAAACTCTGTTTACTATTGCATGGTGGGAAATTGTGTGAATATATAGATGTTGCAGATACATCTGTTTCATATGCATCAAAGGAGGCTTGTGTAATTAGAGGGGATCTCCGGCCTTGCTTGGTTCTGTTTTGAGAAGTTTTAGATAACTCTTAGTTAATGCTGATGGATTAATAGAATTAGTTTACATGACAGCTAAGGATGGCTGTTAGTTTTATTTGACCTAAGAATTGGTTAATAGTAGTTTGAACTTCTCTAAATTCTTATTAATTTAGTCGTATTTTATTTAGGTCAATTTTAAAATTTTTATTTAGTTGTACTTTTTTCAGTCAATCTTAAAAACTTTTTGAAGAACTATTTTTGGATATATTCCCATATTAGCTAAATCTTTCTTATTGTGGTCATATGCTAATACCTGGGTCCTTTTTCAAAATTTTTACAATTTGATTAACAAGTGGATGAGGCCATAAAGTCTGTTAATGCAAAACATATAGTGGTAGCATGGTTTGCACAATAAATGTAATTGTGTTCAACATGATTTATTTCAATCTGTTACGGAAATTATTTGATAGAAGCAAAACAGGCCCATTTGTGTTTTATTCCTCTATGTCATTCTCGTTTGATAGTTGATACAATAATGCATTTTTGTTTGCTAAAGTGGAACAATGTTCAGTTGCAAATTAAATTTTTTGAGTTCAAATTACCCAAGTCTCTAAATATTTTACATGTATTTTAAGTAATGTAGAACATAATCAACAGTTTCTGTTTGCAATTTCTGTCACTTGCCTCTAATTTATGTCTCTCAGTGGAGTGTTAATTCGCATGCAAAAGAGCCTAGAAAATATTGTAAGGAGAGGACGGCATATTATTGAGTTTGTACTGGCATATCAAAATTCAATTGTGAGTTAGTATAAAAATTGTTGTGCTAGTGTCTCTCGTTGGAGTCAAGGCTCATCACTAATTTATGTGAAGTATTGAAATGAAATTTCCAGTAAGCTCTTTCGGGAACGTTTTGTGCACAATTTTCTGAACACTTCAATCATAAAATGGGCATGAACATGGATAAACAACTTCTTATGATTTGATAACAATAATTTTTTTAAAACTAACCAGTAAAATAAAATATGAGATGGCATGCTATTCAACTCTTGAATAATGATTAAATTTGCCTGTTACTACTAACTCTGTATGATATATGAAATGAAGTCCATGATTCTCAACTAATTGGTGCTGGAATAGTTCAAAGATTACACACCTTCCTCTTTATTAACAAGCTTTTTTAATGGTCAAATACTAGCTTCTCACAAAGGATTCTTTATGAGCACTGTAAACTCCAACTTCTCAGTCAGATAAAGTTCTTTTCCATGTGCTGTCTCCTCATATTATCCTCTCTTGCACTTCTCTTATTGATGCATTGTGCCTCATCATTCCCCTGAGATCCTGGAGCTCACCCCCAGATATTGAACGTCGAACCTTAAGTATCACTCTGCTTGATCATGTACAGAAGAACCAATGGTTGTGTATAACCAAGGCTTATCCTTTACCCAAGGGGGAACATATAAGATGTTCAAGGAGTGTTTGGCAATCCTTGAGTGAGATTGGAAGTGTGAAAGTGAAGCACTTTGAGTCACTTTTGGTGTTTGTATAGGTGAAAGTGAATTTGAAAGTGTGAAAAAGTGTCTTGCATCGACGTAGGATATCTTACAACACTTACTTTTGTTCAAAACGTCCCAAGTGACTATTGAAAGAGAAGTGATCCTGATATTTATGAATGAACTAAATATTGTTGCCACATCAAGCTTTTTTTTTTTTTTTTTTGCGGTTTCATTTTTTACGTACATGCAAACAAACACTCTCTTAATGCATGAGTTGAGAACAAAAAAAAAAAAGCAAGGCTTGTAGGAATTAAGCAGTAATAAAAAGTAAGTTTCCATAGATATGAACATAGAATAAAAAGTATACATATGAATGTCAATGCTTCATGAGTCTGATGGATTGAAATGCTAAAAGTGCAAGATATAGATGAAATGAAAACACAGTGATCAGAGCCTAAGCACTTCCAACAGTCTGATAGATGCCAAGAGAAGTGGGATACTGTCCGACATAGATTTCTGATTTAAGTCAGAAACGCTAATCAAATGTACAGGTCTGTAATCATTTTTCATGTCGATATGACACCAAAGGCATGGAAATAACAACTCTGAGCAGAAAGTTAAAAGGTAGAGAAATAGAGAAGGAAGCAATGGCCTTGGAGGCCTAATCCGGGTAGATGAGAAAACAGATCTTACTAGTTGTACTTGTACAACCTCTCTAGGTTGCACCTCGTCATGAAAATATGAAGCAAAGTGTGATGTAAGTGTTAAGTGCACCTTTCTGAAGAAAAGGATTAGCAGATTTGAGAACATCTCTCCACCAACTTGATGATGGACATGGACTTAAGGTTCCAAATTCATCTTTCTATGGCAATATAACTTCCTCCAATTTGATAGTGCAACACCTCCATTTCCATTTATCCAAGGGTGCAAGGTTGAAGTTTCTAAATTGATAATATAAGTTCACAGAATAACACTTTCACCAACTTGATGTTAATTGACATAATGTTTCAAATCCATACTTCATCATTGTATAGATTCCTCCCTGCTTTTGAACCCAGCCCACGTATATATGGCTTAGACCAACACTTCCATTTTCATTTACCATAGTGAGGGAGGGACTATTTGCCTCGCTTCTATTAATCTTAAATACTTCCCATTCTTGTATTCTCATTCTCACACGCCTTGGATGGTGATTACATCTTGTTACCTTGTGATTTTCCCCCTTGATGTACAGGAAATCTTGCAAAGGACTCCCATCAGAGTACTTCATCGTCGAAGTCCTTTAGAGCGTAAACGAATCATACATTGGTAGGAGCAATTTTCACATTTTATGTTCTGTTGTTTATTCGTTTCGTCTCAGGTAAATTCCTGGTAATTAACCCTATATTACCATTTTTTTGCCATATCAGGATGAGTGTTGAGAAAATTACTGGAAGCTGCCAGTACTTTCTGTTGCATCTTTGTACGCAGGTAATGGCATCTCTTCATGTGATTGTTCTGTTTCAAATATCTTATATTTGAAATGATTTTCCTTTCCCTTTTCTAATACATGATTGAATGCTTTATTACAAAGAATGAAAAATAAAGACAGAGAGGAAGCTTGTTCCGTCTTCTGCTTTAGATCTTAACTTTGTCATATCTGCAAACAATTCGTGTTTATGCGCAACATAGCATATATGTACAACCTTCTTGTCATGGAGCTTTGATTGGTAGTAGATAGGGCAGGCAAAAATATTGCCAAAGATAAATTATCATTCTGAACTTTAGGATAAATTGGTGAATGTTCCTCCCATGTTGATAATAATGTTAGCCAGTAAGTTGTGTGGGCACTGTAACGGATTAGGTTTAGATACTACAAGATCCACTATAAATTCATAGGATCCACTTGGATATCCAAATCCGCTTGTGAATAATCCAGTTTGTATTCGATTTGTACTCATTTCCTGTCAATATGGATACTAATATCTGTTCAATTAAAATATTGACGAATATGGTAGTCGTGAATTATTAGAAATATCTAACTAGATATTTCTAATATTTGAATAATACTGAATATGATTAAACATTTTGATTAAAAATAAGTTAAACTAATGTGATCTTACTCATGTTATTTTAATATAAGATTAAGGGTTTTATCCGTTTTCTTTCCAACTTTCTGTCAATATTATTTAATATCTGCAAATATCTGATCATTATTCCAATTAGGTCCAAATCCAAATTTGTTTTACGGAATATGAATATTAGTTTAACATGTGAGCAATACATGTTTCCGGATTTGCATTCACTAAAAGAGAAATACAAATCCAATGATATACACTAGTCTTTTGGGTGCAAATTCACGTGTCTTAAAATGAAAATGCTTAAACACTAATGAGGTGGTGGCAAAAGAGAATTTATCATGATAGTTAAATTTTAAATTTAAAAATAGTAAACTACATATTGTGTCTTCACCCTTATTTGCCTTTCCGAAGAGTCCATTTGAAAATGGATGACCTCCAGGGAAATGCTTTTGTGCTTTTAAATACATAGTGTTCTCTCTTGTGAGTGTCACTTATCATAGAAAAAATAAATATTTATTTTCTAGAAGGTTGTAATTGGTATATATTGTAAGTGTTATCAGATTATGTTTACAAAGTAATGAAATATTAAATTTAGATATATTTAACACTAAATTAATTAAAAGTGTTCATGCTTAAATTAGGCTTTGTATAGCTTGCGCATTGAAATTATATGATTAGGGCTGTTCACGGGCGGGGTCGGGCGGGTTCTGGGGCAAAATTAATCCCGAACCCGACATTTCAGGCGGGTTAGTTTTACAGATTTGTAAACCCGCCCTAACTGCAAAGTCCAACCTGCCGACCCGACCTCTCGGCTTCGGGCGGATTTTAGGTTCGGGTTTTGATTAGTCGGGTGGGTTTCAGCAAGTTTCGGGTTCTGAACTGAATCAAATAAAATAGCTGAAAAATACAAACAGAAACTCTTCTACTAAAAAATTGTTCAACTTGTTAATAACTTAGTAAAAATTCACAAAATTACAAGGATATACCCACAAATCACAATAAAAAATCTGTTAAATACAAGAATATACTCACAAGTCACAACGGAAAACCTGTTGAATACATCAATGCAGCTCTGAGCTTACAAATATACTCACAACAAACACATGTTCATATAGTTTACAAAGTTACAAAATGATACGAAGTTACAACAGATCTCTAAGTTACAAAAGGGAGGCCAGTACATTCTTTTGTTGGCTCAGTGATGTTGAATGAGCCATGCAACAAGTTTCTGTGAGCCCACAATTAGTCCTTGAGTGATGATTGCCTCTCTTAGAATCCAACAGTTAGGACTTTCAAATCTGCAGAAGCAGCATAACTTATTTGTTAGTGTTTTCTAATAACATAATGGAACAGGCCAACATATGTAGGTTATGCTGAAACCAGGCTAATACGAAATTCAGAAGAAACAAATGAAGCAAATGCATAAATCTAAATCTGAGACATCAGTTTTCTATTACTAGTTTTCACAAATGCAGTACTAACAGTGATCAGAAATTTCAAGAATGTTTACATGAACAATAAGTGCAATGTCTGGATCTAAATTGGCATCTCACATTATCTTCAAAGAAAAAACATGCATATTGCACGAACATACAAGAAGTTAAAAAGTTACTACTAGTTAAATAAAGTTACTACATTGAACGAACATACAAGAAGTTAAAAAGTTATTTCTAGTTAAATAAAGTTACTATTTGAACAAAGTTACTACTAGTTATCCTCAAAGAATTTTCTACAGATAAGAAAAAAAAAGACATTCTTCAAACACCATTCATTAAACATAAATGAAAATTTGTACAAATAACAAGTAATATTCCCAAATATTCCTCGTTAATTAACATGTAAGTTAACAGAAAAACATAAAAATCATCAAACTAAATTAATTAAGAAGATTTACAATGAATAATTTGTTCCCTATATATGTATGTATGTATGTATGTATGTATGTATTGAGTGGGCAAAATATCACACACACACACACACATCTATGTATGTATTGAGTGGGCAGAATATCATCTATATATATAGTGATCTATTTGGTAAAGATTAAAACAAAACACACATGAAGATCCATCTAGCACGGACATGGACACGGACACGGACAAGGGTGTTAGACATGACACAGACACGAGGTATGACAAAATAAAAAAAAGGATACGGGGATTCAATAAGTAATATTTTATTATTATTATTATATATTTATTATTATATATAGATAAATTTTCTCTCCCTGTTCCTAATTTTTCGATTTTTTCTTATACTTTGAAAGTATTGTCTTCAATTTTTTCAACACTATTTTCCGAAGTAAACATTTCTACACAACTCTACCTATGTGAGTAGAATAATGAATAATTAACTTGTCAAAATAATTAGTTTTATTACAGATAAGATGAAAAACAAAATAAATCTAAATAATTTACATCTATAGCTTCTATAAAGTAACAAACAAAAAAATTTAAAAAAAAAATCTAACTAATATATCATCTATTTAATTGTGTATGCAAACTCTATGAACATATTTGCTTATGTCAGAACAATATTTTTTTTCATGTTTATTTAAGCGACGTGTGACTTTTAGATATCTAATATATGATCTTTAAATTTTATTAATGCCAACACGGTGTTGAACTCGGTAATGATACATGATTTTATGGTTGCTTAAAATCCGACACGGCATCGAAGTGTCCGATGCGTGTCGGGCAAGTGTCGGACAAGTGTCGGTGTCCGACACGTGTTCGACTCGGACACAACACTTACTTTGAAGTGTCCGTTCTTCATAGATGAAGATCATCATCAAGTTTCATCATACAAGTATTTGATAAAGAAATCCAAATTAATTAAGCACAAAGATCATCATGCATGTTTCACCACAAGTACATGCACTTGCCACTTAATTAAAACCACACAGATCATCAAGTATTTATGTATCTTTTATTCGAATGATTAGACATTAATTAATTCTGACTTGTATTTCTCCTTATACAAGCTACTTTATATTAATGGCAATTGAATTGTAATGAAGATTAGACCCTAAGAAATACTATACAAGTAACAATAAATCATTACTGAACAGTCCAATAAGAATCCACAAGCATTATTAACTATCATCCATGTTATCTAATCTAATTAATGAGTAACTTTACGAAGACTTGAGCAAGACTGGATTGCTATAACAAGAACAAATGAAAACCACATAAACTAAGAGGGTAAGGGGGAAGAAATACCAAGCTTCAGTGAGAAATCTGAGCAGACGAATTCCAAAAAATACCAAGCTTTCAGTGAGAAATCAGTTGATCCAGACAAAGCAATAGGTTATGGTTCTTCTCGAGAAGGAAACTACAAAAAGGCATATATATGCAAAAAATTCTATATAAACATCAAACATCAAAAGAAATCAAACCTAATTTCAGTAAAATGTAAATAATTGAAACTCGAGCAACAAAATTACAAGAAACACAAATAAATCACTTGCACGAAATCAGAGCAAATCACCTGCACCACAGTCGAAACTCAAAAGACCAGGCAAGGCTCTCATGGAACTACTTCGCTCAGGACCCTGCAGCGGTACGCAAAGGCCAAGGCCAATGCCAGGTCGATCGAGTCAGGTTCGTCTCTTGTGCGTCAGTGGTCAACAAAAGGTCATCATGTCTTGATGAGAAGATGAAGAGGAGGCAAGCTGAGAAGGCTGAGAGAGTCAACAAAGGATCATCTCCTCCACTGGATCGAGAGAGATTGAGATAGATCAAAAGACTCCATTCCAGTGGATTGAGAGAGATCAACGAGAAATTGTGAGAGTTTGAGTGAGTGTGAGGGGCCGAGACTCGAGAGATCGATGGCGAGAGTGAAGAGAGGTGTTGGAGTGTGGACTGAGGAAAGGGGGCAGCCATTAAACCCTAGCGTTGGAAAACAATTCTTATATACCAGCTTCTCATGTATGTGAGTCGTTACTATTCTAAATGAACAACTGTGATAAATTGATGGGTAATTTAGAACTGAAAATGCGGGCGGGTTTGGGTACGGGCAGTTTTGTATATTTCAAAACCCGCCTGAATGATTTAGGGTTTGGACGGGTTTTACACGATCGGGTTTAGGCAGATTTTTTACGGTTTTTGAGCCCGATTTTCTGGGCGGGTTCGGGTACGAGACCGATCCATGTACAACCCTACATAAGATAATGAAATATGAATATACATATTCAAAATCTGATGCACAAATAAATGTATCTAAAAAGTAAATATGATGCAGAAATAATGCGCTTAAAATGTGGTATTTTGTAAAAGTAAGACAGTTTCAGAAAGAACTTGTTAGCTATTATTACAAATTACAAAGAATAGAGGCCCGCAAATAGGTTTCTGCAACTATGCGAGCGAGATGCTTGATATTTTGTTGCAAAGCGCGGGCCTACCATCTATTTAGCCAATGAAGTTTGAGTTTTAGATGGGACTCAAATGCTATATATGTATCATGAGTGTACATGTAAGGTGGCCTCTGCAGGAATGTTTAGAATTTCGTGTTTAATGGGGCTAAGCATGGGGCCAAGGCTCCGTTTGCCCTCAAAAAAGGAAAAAAGGACTAAGCAGCGGGGCCTACACGAAAGTGAGGCATGCCACTCACGTGAGCCGGATCCCTCATGACACTCACATGAGCCGGCTCCCTCTTTTCTGGTTATTTATGTAGAGACATGTCCAACTTTGTATTGGCTTTAGTTGCACCCTTAAGTTTACATCTACATAACACATGAGGGAAACCTCTTATTTATACAGGGAGGGTCCAGAATAAAAGAAGGTACAAAAGAATGCAAATTTAAATATTTAATGTACTTTTTTTTTCCTGTGTGAATGCTATTTTCTTTACCATAGCCATGAACAAGACAAATAAGTTTTTCATTTTCAGACTTACAAGAATTAACAAGAGCAACAAAAGCCTTTATTAGAAAGTTTTAGGGATGGCTACATGAATCATTTTCTGCCATTCAACTATAAGGATCAAGGACCCAAGGTTATCTCTGCAAATAAATCAATCACCATTAATTGTTCTCAGACTGCTTGTCTTCTTAAAATATTGGTGAATCTCTCTTGAAGTAATGTTTTTGATCACTTTCCTGAATGGGTGAATTTTTGGACAATGACCATCTCACATTGTTGCTATACGTGCAAAGCACATGTCCTTGCTTAGTTATATTCCAAACACCTTCCCTTTTGTTTTAATTCCGTACCAGTTAAATGTTTTGTGCAAAAGGAATAGTTTTTCTCCTTTCTATATTTTACCTGATTATTTCTTTATCATTAAGTGATTACTATTTGATCTGGGTGCTGATTATATATTAGTTCAAACACAGGCTGGCACATACATCAAGGAATTTGTTCATGGAGATCTTGGACGCACTCATCCAAGGTAGGAATTTACTGTGTACTTTGCCTCCCCATTGTTATGCACTATGACCAACTCTCCTCCCGTAACATTTGGAGGCTATCACGAGCAAAGTTATAAAAAACCCTTAAGGTTCTGTGTTAAGAACGATTAGCAACCATTGCATTTATTCATTCCTTGCTCCCCACCAAAAAAAAAAAAAAAAAAAAAAATCCACCCATATATTTTTTTCGAAATAATGTAAAGATGCAGTTTGTGGAAGGAACGAGGGGCTGGTTGATCTTTGTTCTTTAATTGTTAATCAAAAGTATTTTTTCTTGCATCTATGTGGAGTGCTCTCACTGCAGTGTTGTCAATTTTTTTTTGTAAATCAGAACGCGTGTGTTTATTTACTATTTAAAAGAGTCTGGGGATTATTGAGTTTTAGAAGTCGGTTAAAAAGGAAATCACCTGCCTGGCTGGCACAGCCTGCTGATTAAGCGACTAGCCAAGTTCCTAGGCTTCCGCTTAGTCTCTCAAACTATTCCGATTGTGAAGATTCCCATGGGCCTTTGAATTACTATTAACAGTCATGTAACAGAAAGCAATTTCAAACTCCTAAGCAGTCGAGTCAACTAAGGACAAGTATTAACAAGGACTTGCTAGCTATAATAAAGATTAATCTCAAGTCTCAATGAGAGTAAAAGAAGCCTCTACATGATGACAGTAGAGAAGATCAAAGGAAGGATGTAGCGACACGGATAGGGAGAGGAGTGACAGGAAGAACTAGTAGAAGAGCAGTGGGGCCCAAAGAAGAGAAAAAGAGGAGGAGAAAAAATGGAAAAAGGGTGGAAAAAAGAGGGTGAAAAGTCTCACTGTCTTATTTTATTATTATTATTATTATTATTATTATTATTATTATTTTGGTTCAGTTCATGTTAGAGTCGGAAATCATCGGTTCTAAGTAGTATATGAGAATCTTTCAACAATGGAGACTTTTGTTATAAAAGAAATTTACGGACTTTAATTTCTTGTTTCCTGAATATCTAGAGCCGATATGGAATTCTCTCAAGAAAACTGCTCAGATTAACATGTTATATAGTTGAATTTATCTAGTTGATCTTGTTGCGATGTGAATACAAGGTGTCTAGTCTGCATGTACGAAATCCAAGATCATGGACTTTGAAATATAGTTAACATGCAAAGACTGTCAAGTCTGCAAACTGTATGATGTTTTATTCCTTCATCCATCTGGTTTGGGAATTAACGGGCTGGGGCTTCAAAGAATGAGCATTAACTACATCTATATCCTGATGGTGCCGAAGCCAAATACTAGTCAACAAAGGAGAACTAATTGTGGAAGCTAAATCAAGTTTCTTCTCTTAGTTGCGACTTAAGCCATCAAGTTTCTTGTTACATTCTGCTTGCTTATGTAAATTTTCGATATTGGCAAAGCCTGTATAAGATGGCCAAAATTTACCCAGAGACTTCCGTTGCAGTTTATGGATTGGAATGTTGGATTTATCTGTTGCCAGAGTCGATCTCTAGATTTCTAATAATGGACCCTGTAATTTAAGCAGGGAGTTCTTTCTTTAGGCACGTTTGTATTTTTCTTTCAAATCTTCTGTTTGATTAAAAAGACGCGTTTAGAGAAACTGCTATCTTTTTCTGGTTACATGGTATACGTGAGGACAATAATTTAAATTTATTTTCCTGTTGTTAGAGCATTGACAAGTAGCCTGTTGCTTTTTTAATGTTGTTCTTTATTAAACATGGAATAAAGGTATCGGTTGTATTCAGAAACATTGCTCGAAATACCAGGCTGGAATATCTTTATATGAGCTAACATGAGCTAACATTAGTACATTTTAAAGTTTCAATTTGTTAGCTAATGTTGTGTGTTTTTTAACGGTATGATGCTCTTTGTCATGCTCACTTTGGTGATAATCACACCATTTTTTCTGCTACAGCATAGGTTCCATCTTGGAATGCAGAGCAGAGATTTTGCAACTTGATGTCACAGATGTGAGGATGGACTTCTTCGATTGAGTTGCTGAGAGCTGCTGCTATTCTGGGCACTGGTCAGTATTATACTTGACCTGGCAGTATTATACGAACCGACCTAAGATCTGATCATTTGAGATTCATTCACTAATTTTACCTTTGTTTAGCTGATCAGAGCCCCGGATGGAGCAACACAGAACAAAAACCGGATAAGTGAGAAACAGTGTCATTGTTTTGTAAAACCTGGTCGAATTAATTTGTTATTTATTTCCCTTTCGCTGAGAGAGAGAGAGAGAGAATAATGAGCAAGGCTGGTGTCATTATATGAATCATGTACATTATACAAAGAATGATGTACCATCTCTGGATAACTAATTTGATAGCGACAGCTTATCCTGATGTTCTTTGTTAGAGCCACATCTTAACAATTTACTGATAAAGTGATAGTGCTTTCATTTACTTATCTAAGGATTGCATTTTTTTTAATCCATGAATTTAGGTTAAACTGATGTGATTAGCACGTGCACTGCTTGGCCGGTGTTCATGTCATGGAATGAGTCTTACTATTACAGTAACATGTTATGTCTTTGAGTTATTTTGTGGCAATACCTTTTTGTTGACAAATATTTAATCAAATTTTTTTTTTTTAATGATGAGCTTTAATAAATCAGCTCATTTTATCAATTTTTATGCTATTTTAGCAATACAGTCTTCTTTTAGTTTATCCATATTACCCTTGCGTTTAATCATTTAGCACAAATGTTTTCTTCTTAATCGCTTTTGAGATGGGTAAATCAAGGTTAATCTTATTTTGTATGTCCCAAAATCAAGAGACTTATGTTTTAGTTTTTTAACATTTAGGGCCTGTTTGTTTCGTTACAAAACTCGTAAAATAAGAATGGAAAAAATGAACTCTAGCAGAGAAAATATATTGTGTTTTACGGTGTTGGTTGATAAAGTGAAGTGTAAATGAAAAAGTATATAGTTTTACGATGTTTGGTTGATAAAGTGAAAGTGTAAATGGTAAAGTATATTGTGTTTTACGGTGTTTGGTTGGTAATGTAAAAGTGTAAGTGGAAAAGTTGACTACAAAATTAACTGAAGCAGTGATTTAAATATTATAAATACTATTAAATTAAATCTATTATTGCAAATTAAATTATATTAATAAATTGGAGATAAAAAATTAATAATCTTAATATTTTATTTATAACAATAATATTAATAAAATATTAGTATAAATAGTAAAATATTACTAAATATTAACTAAATAAATAATAAAAAATTTTAAGAAAAATCTAAAGAACATTAATAAAATTTTAAGAATACTAATAAAATATAAATATTAAAAAATCTTAAAAAACAATAAAATATAGTTATAATATTATAATATTAAAATACTTGAAAATTATTATAATATAATTTTTATTATAATATTAAAAAATCTTACAAAAATAATAAACTATAGTTATAATATTATAATATTAAAAATACTTGAAAATTATTGTAATATAAATTTATTATAATATTATTGTAATATTATAGAAATATAAATTAACAAAGTAAAATATAATTATAATTTAATAATAAATTATCATTATAGTATAATTATACTGAATTATTATTACAATATTAACATAATAAATATTAATATAATAATAAAATATATTATGATATTAATAAAGTAATTTTTTATATTAAAAATAAATAAATAAATATATAATAATTTTATATTAAAGTATAATATTGTTATATTAATAAAATATTAACTCTAAATAAATAATAAAAAAAGGAATAAGTATTAATAAAATATAAAGTATTAAATAAAATATTAAATTAAAATATTAAATTAAAATAGTAAAATATTAAATATTAAACAATATTAAAACAATAAAAAAATTAAAGATTAAAGTATAAAATAATTAAATAATTAAATAAGAAATTGAACACTATTTAAAATATTAAATATTTAATAATATTAAATTATATATTGATTATCAAGTAACTGTTTTGAACTATAAGTGTACTACAAGTGAGATTTACATCACGATTTACATCACCACAAAATTAACTGTAGCAACTGCAAGTAGGAAAATATGAGTGTAAAAGTGATATTTACATGATCACAAATTTAACTGTAACAACTGCAAATGGGAAAAGAAGAGTTGCATTTTGCAACTTATTTTTCAGTGAAACAAACGGAAAATGGAAAAGAAGTTTTACGACTTGCGTTTTGCGGCGAAACAAACACGCCCAAAGTCACACATTAAATTAGAAAAAATTGACTAGTATATCATCACTCTTGATAAGAAACCGACCGTTCAGTCAGGAGAGAAGGATGGAGAAGAGGAAGAAGAAGAAGAAGGGAGAATTGGGAGAGGGAAGACAAGACAAAGGATGAAGAAGTATAGACGAACAAAATTTCTATACGAGTTACGAGAAAAAACTTCCATTCAGTCGATTTTAAAAATATTCTCTAAATATTCCCCCCCCCCCCGGCAGCTGCTGAGGGCTGCTGCGAAGGAGAAAGAGGAGGGGGAGGGGGAGGGGGAGGGGGAGGGCGAGACTAGAGGAGGGAGGAGAGCTAAGCGAGGCTGAGGGAGGTCGCCCGAAGGGAGAGGGTTGGTTAGGGCAGACGGCAGCAAGGGGCGTGCGGGGGACTGCCAACAGTCCCCACGGAAGGAGGTGGAGGAAAGATGAGAAAGAAGGATAAGCATTTTGGATTGTTCTCTGGAAATAAATGTTGGCCCAAAGGCCCTTCACCCTAGTTTTGATGATGATCAACTCATGTAGTTATAGTTACTAATGATCTTGTGTTTAATTAGTGACAGATTCATGATCAAGATCTTAGTAGGTGCATAGCTCAACAAAGGATAAAAGAACAAGATTTGGAGCTTGCATGTGGTGATCCAAGGAAGTTTTTGGATCAAGCTTGGACCAAGTCAAGAAGATGAGAAGCCTTCAAGGGAAGACTTCAAGAAGTTGAAGACTTGTGTCTAGGTATAGAATTTGTATTTTTGTTTTAGTAAAAATGTAAAGGATAGAATAGTGGTGGATTGCTCAAGTTATATCACACACACACATTCTTGATTAGAACTCTTGATTTAAATTGCTTTCATAAAGATTTCATTTTAGAAAAGAATTTTTATTTAGAAAAATATTTATCTTAGATTTTGGTATTTCATAGTTCATATCTTTAAACCAAAATCATGATTAGTGCTTTATGTCAAAACATAGATATTTCTTATTGATGGTGTAGTGGATCATATCCATACACACTATGCTTTAAAATGAACTCAATATCTTGTTTTTGTATTTGATGAAGATTTAGAAAAACAAGTTTGGAAAAACATGTTTTGGAAAAATACATTTTAGTTATTGAGCTAATATTTCCAAGTTACAAAAATAGACCAAACATATATAACATGTCTTGATTTTGTGCAAGCATGTTTGTTTTTTCAAGTATATTGGTAAAACTATTTTTGTAGAATTTCTATGTATTTTTAGGATTTTATAAAGATTTTTAAATCCTATTTTCTGACCTGGAAACTGGCTGACAGGCCAAACCGGTCGACCGGTCCGGTCGACCGATGTGCACAGCCCTGTGCACGTTGTCAGCACAGTGGCCGGTCGACCGGGTCGGTCGACCGACCAAGAGAGCTTTGCTCTCTGGAAATATCAGTCGACCGGGCCGGTCGACCGACAGTTCATTCCAGGTTATCGGTCGACCGAGCCGGTCGACCGGTGGCTGCAACGGTCAGAAAAATGACCGTTGGCCGGTCGACCGGCGGTCGACCGACAGCACTGACACAGCCCCAACGGCTCTATTTTCTGGGAGCCTATAAAAGGGGTTTTGTCTATTGTTTTGAGGTTAAGATTTTTGAGACTTCTTGAGCAGATTTTCTGATACTTTTAGAAGAGTTTCTCCACAAGATTTTAGTGCAAATACTTCCAATCAAAAGGAAGAGTTTTTATCAAGAGAGTGTTAAGTGATTCTTTGAGTTTTTCACCATAGTCTTTCCTTGCTTTTCTCACACCACACTTGAGCTATCCATTGCTAGATATTCCTATAGGTGTGTTGTAGTGAGAGTGCTCTTTAGGTGATCAAGTGTTGTGATCATCAAAGAGATTTCCATTGTACTTTGAGGAAGCGGGCAAGTGTGCTCGTTGTGGTGTGGAGTTCGGTTGTGAACTCATTGGTAGAGGTACGGCCTCGGCGAGTCGGTGGACTTGCGTGTGTACGGGACTTGGGAGTCCGAGGGTTTGTAGGTGTACGGCACCGAGGAGAGATCCGGTGGGATCTTGCATAGTGGAAATCCTTCGTGTGTCGAAGGCGGGGATGTAGAGCAAGTGTGCTCGAACCTCGAAACAAACCCTTTGTGTTTGCGATTGCTCACTCTTGCTCTCTTACTCTTTTTGTCTCTATTATATCTTGCATTACTTTATAGTCTTTATCTTTTATGTGCATGATATACCCTTGTGCTTAATTGATATATAATTGCGTGGGATTGTTGTTAACACTAGTATTCAACCAAGAGAGCCAACGCGGCACCTCAACCCATTCAAGGGGAATCTAGAGGAGCTTGTCCAGAGCCTCGCAAGGGGAATTCGGCAACACTCTTGTGTTATACATAAGTGTTTAATTAAAAGAAGTTTAATTTGGTCATCTTAGTTTTAATTCCGCATTATTTGTTCATAAGTGACCATTAGATTAGCCATCACCTATTCACCCCCCCTCTAGGTGATCTTACAATTGGTATCAGAGCTAGTGCTCTTGATAAGGGTCTAACAACCTAAGAGTTAAAGATCCTACATTTGGGCTAATCACAATATTTGTTGTACACACACACCTCACCATGGACTTTATGTCACCACCCACCTTTGACATTCTTAACATCCACATTTGGAAAGTTAAGATGTCATTATTCCTCAAAGCCCTAAATGCTTTGAAGAGTACCCTAAATGATGATTACTTATTTAGGGTTGCTAATATTGATATGGCTTTTGTAGTTTGGAACACCCTCATCTCCCTTGGCGAAAATGAACAATACTATGCGGGGAGCGATTCGGATATTGGAAGCGACACCTCCAACAAGTGCTACATGGTCCAAGAGGATGACCCCCTTGAGGTAAATACCGAATCCGATGATGAGGACATGTCATATGATGAGCTTACTTCATTTTGCCATATGATTATTGAAAAATATGACATGATAAAGAAAGAAAATAAAATTTGAAAAAGGAAATTGCTTGCATGCATGTAGATCATGATTCATGTAGAGATAACATTGCATGCTTAGAAAAGAATGATAAAGATTTGAAAAAGAACATTGATTGCATGCATGTAGAAAATGATTCTTTTAGAAATAAACTTGCATGTTTAGAAAAGGAAAATGAAGACTTGAAAAATGAAAATGTTTCCCTCATGTCTAAATTAAATGATTTGTGTAAAGGGAACACTATTTTGAAGGATAAGATAGCTATGGTAGAAAAACAAAAGGAAATATTTTTCAAGAAAATATCACTTTGAAAAGAAAATTTGTTGAAAAAGAAAAGGATTTTGTTTCTAAAAAGAAAAAGAAAAATGATTCTTCATCTCATCATGCTTTTCATGCCACATCTAATGAGATTAAGAATATGAAAAATAAGATGAATAATTTGAGTTCAACTTTGAACTCGTGTGCATTTAACCATTCTAAGTTGGAATCCTTGTTTCAAAAGAAACAAGTTCCTCATGCTCATGCACATACACATCATGCTTATGGTGCACATCACGATCACAATCACACTCATAAGCCTCATGCTAAGGTGTACATTTGTACACATTGTGGCCGCAAAGGCCATCTAGCAAGATATTGTTTTGATAAGAAACCATATTTATATTTTGCTAAGTATAATAGATTTTGGGTTCCTTATAACAATGCTAACCCCAAAGGACCCAAGAAAACATGGGTACCAAAACCCCCACCCTTTGATTTTGATATAGGTGGAGGCTCTCACAAAACGTGAGAAGGTTGGTACCTTGGTAGTGGTTGCAATGGACATGATGGACATACACTTGGTTGCATCACTATCAAGGAGCTTGGTGGGACAACCACCATTCTTGGAGCTTTGGAGTTGGTAACAACCTCTAAACTCCTATTTTATTTATGTACATGCTTTATACTTTATCATATTCATAGCATGTTTATGTTTTAAGATTTTGTGTGCTTCATGTGGTATTTACATGCTTAGATGTAGATTTGTCAAACTTGTATGTATACATATACAAATAGTGAATTACAATTGACTCTCAAATAATTTGAAATTCATGCTCACTTGTATCCACTTTATGCATATGTATAATCTAGTTTTGATGATTCTCTTTTATACATGTTTTACCTATTTTAGTGATTTACTTCATGTATATGGGTGCTTAATTCAAATCAAATAAATATACATGTATACCCGTGAGTCTCTTGCCTTCATGCAAACATTTAATAGACTCTTTTATTTTTGGGATATGTATGCATATTGTTAGATTTGTATAAACCATACATATACCATGAAAATTGTTGATTTTAGTGAAAAATGATTTTTTTTTTTTTTTTTTTTTTTTGATTTGTTGTTAAAAATTTGACTTATGATCGTTTTGGGCTTCAATGACTATTTTCATGTAGATACTATTTACATAACTTTTGAACACTCTATCTTTAAGAAAATATATATGTTGAGCTTTATGGAATATGAGTGCTTGAACTTTTATGTATTTAGTATTATTCATGAAAAACATATGATTTTTTATTTATGAAGGATCTTTAACTAGTTTGTCAAAATCTATTTAAACTAGTTATCTATTCTTCAAGTATTGCACATGATTCTATTTTTATGGATAAATTCTTTTGTGATTTCAAAATTTTTGATGCTTCATTGTATTGAATATTAGTTTAGATGTTAGTATTTGTCAACACTTGGATTTATACTTGTACACCTTATGGACCACAAATAAATCTATATATGATTGGGTTGAATGCTTATTTGTGCCTATTAGATGTACTAGTATAGCCTTATGTTGATGATCATTACATTCTTAAACTTGTATTCCCATTCGGATTTATGTTATGATCATGTGATTTCATTTCATGTATATGGTTATTTTGCCAAAACATTAAGATATACATGGATACCTCTTGAGTCATTTGCCTTTCATGCAAATCTATATATATGGACTCAATTGTGTTGGGGATATGTATGTATACTTAATGTCTTGTCAAAACATACATATGCTATGAAATATAATTTTGATGATTTTCATATATTAAAATTTGTGATGATTTTCGTATTTTCAAAATTTATAATTAAAGGAATATTGAGTTTTATTGTAATTTTCATGATGCCATGCTTCACATAACATTAGTACACTCACATCTCTTGAAAACATTAAATGGACTTTATGGATTAGAGTGTTTTTAGTGCCTTGTGTTTCATTGATCTTTCATGAAAACTTTTTAACTTATTCCTTGATGGAAGGATCTCGTACTAGTTCTTAAAACAAGTTCATTTAACTAGTTCGAATTCTTCATATGGTAGATTATATGATGTATACACTTATGCTTACTTTTCAATTGGTATCATTGGATATTTTCAATTGGTATCAATTTGACTCTTGTTGTATATACTCATATTTTGTTCTTTCATATATGTATGTATCTACTTCAATTGATATACTCTTTTCATACATATATGATTTGTACTTGTGCTTTAGCTAAAATTGACTCTTATATTTTTAAGCACAAAGTTGTTAATGCTAAGCTTACTTCAAATCTTATTTATCTTCAAGCTTATGCATTGTATTTCATAATTGGTATCAAAATTCAAAATTTGGTTGTTCTACATTGGTACCTTAAAAGAAAATATTGTATTTTAAGATATTTCAAAATTTTGTTTTCATAAGAAAAATTCAAAATTTTTGATTTGTATTGTCTATATGCAAGGAGAGCTTAACATCTCTTCCATATGTAGATTCATGTTGAGTATATTATAATTTGAGGAGCTTGACAACTCTTCTTTTCATGATATACGTGTGTAGGGGGAGCTTCACATCTCCTCTTATGCATGACATATTATACGTTATGTGAATTAGGGCTTGTCATCCCTCTTTCATGTAGGGTCTGTTTGGATTTAAGGAATTGGTGTGAAGTGAGAAAGTAGGAAGTAAGATTTATTTCCTTTAGGAAAAAGGGAAATGAGTAGTAAGTTTTCTGGTGTTTGGATGGTTGTTGGGAAGTGTGGTTTGGAAAATGTTTTGTCGTTTCCGGTGTTTGGATGGTAATGAAAAGTGGAAATGGAAAAGTTGACCACAAAGTTGACCGCAAAATAATATTAAAATAAAAATTAATTAAGAAAAATAAAAATAGATTGTAATTAGAATGCAAGTGAGATTTACATGACCAAAAAATTAACTGTTTTATACTATAACTTATTATAAATGAGATTTACATGACCACAAAATTAACTGTAGCACTCTGGAAGTGAGAAAATGGTTGTGTAAAAGAGAGATGAAAAAGGGAAAAGGGGGTTTTCTTATTTTCCTTTTCCGGTGTTTGGATAGATAGGGAAATGAGCAATTATACTTCCCCACTTCCTCACTTCACTCGGATTCCTTGAATCCAAACAGCCCCGTAATGTATATGTGTCGGGAAGCTAACTTAACGTCTTCATCTTCATGAATTTATATCGCATATAAATTTTATTGATTGATTTGTATTTACCCTCCTTGATTTCCTTATTTTTGACAAAAAAGGGGGAGAAAAATTTGGTTGATGTATTTTTCTTTGAACCCTTTGTTGATGATTGACAAAAAGGGGGAGAAGAATTTGTGATTTTATATGCATGATTTCATGATTTCCTTACTTAAGGGGGAGAAGTATTTGGTTCCTTACTTAAGGGGGAGTAAGATTTGTATTTATGCATATATGTTGTCTTGCAATTAGGAGCAAAAGATTTGATTTATGATTTGATCTATATGATTGCATCTCCTACATTGCATACATGTCATGTGCTTTTATTGACATATCTATTATTTATTTGGTATGCATGAGTTAAGGGGGAGCTTCTTTGAAGCTTTACTTTAATCCATGCATATATAACTCCATGAGTTTTGTCATCATCAAAAAGGGGGAGATTGTTGGCCCAAAGGCCCTTCACCCTAGTTTTGATGATGATCAACTCATGTAGTTATAGTTACTAATGATCTTGTGTTTAATTAGTGACAGATTCATGATCAAGATCTTAGTAGGTGCATAGCTCAACAAAGGATAAAAGAACAAGATTTGGAGCTTGCATGTGGTGATCCAAGGAAGTTTTTGGATCAAGCTTGGACCAAGTCAAGAAGATGAGAAGCCTTCAAGGGAAGACTTCAAGAAGTTGAAGACTTGTGTCTAGGTATAGAATTTGTATTTTTGTTTTAGTAAAAATGTAAAGGATAGAATAGTGGTGGATTGCTCAAGTTATATCACACACACACATTCTTGATTAGAACTCTTGATTTAAATTGCTTTCATAAAGATTTCATTTTAGAAAAGAATTTTTATTTAGAAAAATATTTATCTTAGATTTTGGTATTTCATAGTTCATATCTTTAAACCAAAATCATGATTAGTGCTTTATGTCAAAAACATAGATATTTCTTATTGATGGTGTAGTGGATCATATCCATACACACTATGCTTTAAAATGAACTCAAATATCTTGTTTTTGTATTTGATGAAGATTTAGAAAAACAAGTTTGGAAAAACATGTTTTGGAAAAATACATTTTAGTTATTGAGCTAATATTTCCAAGTTACAAAAATAGACCAAAACATATATAACATGTCTTGATTTTGTGCAAGCATGTTTGTTTTTTCAAGTATATTGGTAAAACTATTTTTGTAGAATTTCTATGTATTTTTAGGATTTTATAAAAGATTTTTAATCCTATTTTCTGACCTGGAAACTGGCTGACAGGTCAAACCGGTCGACCGGTCCGGTCGACCGATGTGCACAGCCCTGTGCACGTTGTCAGCACAGTGGCCGGTCGACCGGGTCGGTCGACCGACCAAGAGAGCTTTGCTCTCTGGAAATATCAGTCGACCGGGCCGTCGACCGACAGTTCATTCCAGGTTATCGGTCGACCGAGCCGGTCGACCGGTGGCTGCAACGGTCAGAAAAATGACCGTTGGCCGGTCGACCGGCGGTCGACCGACAGCACTGACACAGCCCCAACGGTTCTATTTTCTGGGAGCCTATAAAAGGGGGTTTTGTCTATTGTTTTGAGGTTAAGATTTTTGAGACTTCTTGAGCAGATTTTCTGATACTTTTAGAAGAGTTTCTCCACAAGATTTTAGTGCAAATACTTCCAATCAAAAGGAAGAGTTTTTATCAAGAGAGTGTTAAGTGATTCTTTGAGTTTTTCACCATAGTCTTTCCTTGCTTTTCTCACACCACACTTGAGCTATCCATTGCTAGATATTCCTATAGGTGTGTTGTAGTGAGAGTGCTCTTTAGGTGATCAAGTGTTGTGATCATCAAAGAGATTTCCATTGTACTTTGAGGAAGCGGGCAAGTGTGCTCGTTGTGGTGTGGAGTTCGGTTGTGAACTCATTGGTAGAGGTACGGCCTCGGCGAGTCGGTGGACTTGCGTGTGTACGGGACTTGGGAGTCCGAGGGTTTGTAGGTGTACGGCACCGAGGAGAGATCCGGTGGGATCTTGCATAGTGGAAATCCTTCGTGTGTCGAAGGCGGGGATGTAGAGCAAGTGTGCTCGAACCTCGAAACAAACCCTTTGTGTTTGCGATTGCTCACTCTTGCTCTCTTACTCTTTTTGTCTCTATTATATCTTGCATTACTTTATAGTCTTTATCTTTTATGTGCATGATATACCCTTGTGCTTAATTGATATATAATTGCGTGGGATTGTTGTTAACACTAGTATTCAACCAAGAGAGCCAACGCGGCACCTCAACCCATTCAAGGGGAATCTAGAGGAGCTTGTCCAGAGCCTCGCAAGGGGAATTCGGCAACACTCTTGTGTTATACATAAGTGTTTAATTAAAAGAAGTTTAATTTGGTCATCTTAGTTTTAATTCCGCATTATTTGTTCATAAGTGACCATTAGATTAGCCATCACCTATTCACCCCCCCTCTAGGTGATCTTACAATAAAAATGTCCAAAAAAATAATGACACTCTTTGTAATTTTTTGACGTATGTCTATGTGCCAATATCCGTGCCACCGTGGGCCCAAAATTTAGTGATATAATAAAGTTTCGTGAGTAAGGTCTATTCATTTCTTCTTTGTTTTCCTGTGTATCACAATTTGTCCCTTTTTCAACTAAGGGCCTGTTTGTTTCGTTGCAAAACGTCGCAAGTCGTAAGTCGTAAATGAGAATGGAAAAGTGAACTGTAGCAGAGAAAATATATTGTGTTTTACGGTATTTGGTTGATAAAGTGAAGTGTAAATGGAAAAATATATTGTGTTTTACGGTGTTTGGTTGATAAAGTGAAAGTGTAAATGGTAAAGTATATTGTGTTTTACGGTGTTTGGTTGGTAATGTAAAAGTGTAAGTGGAAAAGTTGACCACAAAATTAACTGTAGCAGTGATTTAAATATTATAAATACTATTAAATTAAATCTACTATTGCAAATTAAATTGTATTAATAAATTTGAGATAAAAAATTAATAATCTTAATATTTTATTTATAACAATAATATTAATAAAATATGAGTATAAATAGTAAAATATTACTAAAATATTAACTAAATAAATAATATAAATTTTAAAAAAAATCTAAAGAACATTAATAAAATTTTAAGAATACTAATAAAATATAAATATTAAAAAATGTTACAACAATAATAAAATATAGTTATAATATTATAATATTAAAAATACTTGAAAATTATTATAATATAAATTTTATTATAATATTATTGTAATATTATAGAAATATAAAATTAATAAAGTAAAATATAATTATAATTTAATAATAAATTATCATTATAGTATTATTATACTGAATTATTATTACAATATTAATATAATAATAAAATATATTATGATATTAATAAAGTAATTTTTTATATTAAAAATAAATAATTAAATATATAGTAATTTTATATTAAAGTATAATACTGTTATATTAATAAAATATTAACTCTAAATAAAATAATAAAAATGGAATAAGTATTAATAAAATAATAAAATATTAAATTAAAATATTAAATTAAAATAGTAAAATATTAAATATTAAAACAATAAAAAAGTTAAAGATTAAAAATATAAAATAATTAAATAATTAAATAAAAAATTGTACACTATTAAAATATTAAATATTTAATAATATTTAATTATATATTGATTATCAAGTAACTGTTTTGAACTGTAAGTATACTACAAGTGACAGTTACATGACCACAAAATTAACTGTAGCAACTGCAAGTGGGAAAATATGAGTGTAAAAAGTGAGATTTACATAACCACAAATTTAACTGTAGCAACTGCAAGTGGGAAAAGAAGAGTTGCAAAAGTGTTTTGCATTTTGCATTTTGCAAACGAAACCAAACAACTTTAAATATAAAGTTGCAAAACTTTTTGCATTTTGCAAACGTTTTGCAACTTACCAAACAAGTGTAGATTCATCTCTTATTTTTTTTGGACCAAGTGTTTTTTTTTTGAGAATTTGATAAGAAAATCTGAAACTTGCATGGGGACAATGCTAAACTGGTTTACAAGAACCCTTTATACCATTTACTTGTGTGACACTTTCTTCTTCATATCTTTGTCCGTTTGTTGTAACTTGTATAGTTTCATCATACTGGTATGCAACGTGAAGTGTATCTTCCCAAGGTGAAGTGTATCTTATGTGAATCTTCCCAGTGTTGCCCCATTTTTGCTGAACTACGGACTGTGTGGTGTTAATTTTTAAAAGAAGCTAAAAATATGAACTGTTATTTATAAAAACATGCAAACAGTATGATAATTTTTGTTGGATAGAAAACTCAATTTTTTAATCCTCTCTCACCTGTTCACTTTTCATGAGTTCTCTAGTGTCTGATTTCCTTTGATGTTCTCTAAATCAGCTAATGCAGATGATAAGGGAAAGATGTAGAAGTTGTGGACCCTTTATTTGGATACTGCATCCTAGTTCTCAGAATCTCAGTAGTCGAATACACAAATGGAAAGCAGATAATGGCATATGAATCTACCTCCAGTCTTGTCTTGCCAAGTTTCTGTATACAAGATATCAGTTTACCACTCTCAACTTATCTCCACTTTTAAAGCTCTTGCAACTGGTTAATGCAATGTTAACTGACTTGTTTCAGATATTTAGCAGTATGGGATAACTGAATATAATTGGTCTAATTACACTCATTAGGGGCAAAGAAAAGGAAGAATACGGCTAGTATTTTATTTAGATTTTAGTATTTTACTTCTTGTCATCCCACTCTAATCAATATCACCTTGTTCTCGAGCATGATCGTATCATCAATTGTGAATGAGAGTATATTAAACACTTATCGGTGTAGAAACCTCTGTTATTTTCTCTTTACTCTGTTTATTTTAGCATTAATGGGAGTGATCATGGTTTTTTTGTTTCCTGTACTATTGTAGTCATTTCCCAGAAAGTTGCACATTGAACTGTTGTGTATAATTCCATCTTTATGAACATTGATGCAGGCTGGGGAAGAGCATTTCTCAATAGAGTGGGATGAAACAGACCGTGTCTGCTATGAAATATTTTCCTTCTCCAAGCCTGCACACTTGCTCTCAGTTATTGGATGTATGTTTAGGCCAGGCAAAGATTCTTTGCTCAGCATTCCACACATGCACTTCTTAAGCATATCTCAGCGCAGCAACTGACAAACTGAATGAGCTCCAAGAGAAGTCAACTGTTCTAAAAGTGTTCATGTTCTGGACTTAGGGCTCTTGCGGAAGTGTTTATAGCTTATTTTTGATGTTCTGATGCTTACTGATATGTACATTAAAATTGGCTTTCTAAAGTAACCTGTACAGATCTAAGTAAATAGTGGTGTTTAGTTAGAACAATGGCAAAAGCAATCTAAACATGATCATTTTAATCAAGCCCTTGATGACTTTTCTTCTTACTTTTCATTTCCTTTCAGGTAGCTTCCAGGGATTAGTGCATTTCTCTAGAAAGGAGCTGTTGTACTCAAACCAATGATAACTCTGGATCTCATGGCAGAAAGATAAAGGTTAGTCGATGGTTCATCAAGATGCAAATTGAATTTTCAGTTGGTTACATCTTTTGAATTGAAGATAAAATGGTCATTACATGAACACATGGTAACTACATGCTTTAATTGGAAATCCAACACAGTGAAATCTATGAATAATGATTTAATTAAAATACAGAAGATTGTCAGTGCTGCTGTCTACAGCTTTCAATTATCTCCTGAACTAATTTCTTTCTGCAACTAAAAACATGAGAAAATTTCATGTGCTTGACAACTGAGTTCAAGTGATCTACAAAAGTAAAGACAAATAAAATTTCAATCAGCTGACATCTGAAATGAAAAATTCTATGTAGGCTGGTGGACACCTGTTGCAGTAAATTCTATCTCAGAAATGCCCTGAGATGCTTGGATAGTAATGCCTCAACTTGAAAACTTTCCTTGGCATTGAAACATGTCAAACAAAAAGAGAAGTAAATCAGAGATTACAACTGTCGACCAGTTTTTGATTCTTTTTTACAGATAAATTCAAGAAACACTTCATTCAACTGAATTTGCTGCATCTTTAGAAATTTGACTTTTGGTTTAGCCACAAACCAAAGGGGTAAAAAGTTTGTTTATACAGGGCATAGATGAGAACTGTACAGTGTTTAACTTGAAATCCTCACAACAAAATTCCTCAATAAACCTTCTAAGGGACCAAAAGCACTTGTGAATTAAGTTAACAGCAGTGCATGTTACATCCTGTTATGGGTAAAGATTCCAGCAACCTGTATGGTGCAACTTTGTGCCAGAGGATCTCATTGCTTTCGGCAATCAGCATCAAACAAACTTCCCTTCCTTCGCGGCGAAGTTAACTCTTTTGAAGCATCAAACAAGTTTCTCTCTGCGGAATAAAAAGCATTCAATCGATCCAATAAGCTCCCAACATCTTGGCCGCAAAGCCGTAACGGTCACTAGCTTCCTGAATCTGTTAGGAGAATAACATGTAAAGGCACCATTAAAACAGTGGGATATGCTACTTAAATTTTAGCATGGTTGAAGTGCAAACCTGTTTGTGAGTAGAACAGCCAGCTCCATGTCCTGCCTTGCGATCGACACGGGCAATTGTTGGGTTAGTTTGTGGGTTTTTCTTCACACTGTTGCAGAGTATGTACTGCATTGTCTGTGGATGACAAGTTACACCAAATAGATAAAAGATCAGCTAAAGATTTTTAAGAGAGCAGCAACGAAAAAGAAAAAAAAAAGAAAAGTGATAAAAAACCAAGAAACAAAAAAGGGTGGTGAGAAAGATGCATGTAACTAGTGGCATGATGAACTAACAAGAGTAAGCCAGCAACTAGTCATAAAAACAACTGTTTGAAAAGCATAAAGTAGAAATTCTTGTTGAATCTTCAGCACTTGCTTTTGTATGGAGCAACTTGACTGGGTACCATCAGACTAGCTACAATGACAGCACATGCCAATGCTTGATGATGTTACAGTTACATCACTTTTCAGGTGAAAAAAATTTGACAGGCATTTCTTAATTTTCTTGTAGAACTAGGGAAAACTATCTGGCCCAGTAATCATAAAATAATGTTGTGTCAGGCCAACTTCATATCTTCTTATTGTTTTCCTACTGCCTTGGACACATTTTTAGATTAGTCTGGAACCAAATAAAGCTAGTTAGTCTGGTTAAGATTTCCCACACAAGCATGTTAACAGAGCATGAACTGCACATACATTTCCTATAGTGCATGCTAAAGATATAGGACATCTGTAATATACAATTTGAGTATAATAATAATATAATAATAATAATAATAATAAATAAATAAATAAATAAATAAATAATGTTAACTTATATGCAGGCACTGGGGATCAAACTCGAGTTCCCAACAAAGGAGAGGAGAGAGTAGACCATAATGTCACATTGGCGTGTAATCTAAAAGCACTCAAATTTAAATTTGAACTTAGTAAACTTGACAACCCTTATTTTCAGATTTAAATCGAATTTTCCCTGAGATTTTTAGCAATCTTCAATCCTTATCTAAACTACTAAATCAAGCAATTTAAATCTAACTGAAATTCAGATTTTTAAAATATCTAATAACCAATATAAAAGCCCAAACTCTTCTTTTTTTCTACCTCAAGAGAAAACTCCAATCTAAACTCTTCCCACTTCCTTCTTTCCTTTCTCCTCAAGCGGATCGTGAAGGAAAAAGGTTTTGAGGTACAGAAATTGAGGAGTAAGAAAGGAGGAACAATCCAAGTAAGTAGATCTAAATTTGTGAATTAAATTTCAGTTTAAAAAAAATCCGGCCTTTAATGTTCATGCTGACCACCTGATCAAACTTTAAAGTTAACAAAAAAAAAAAAAAAAAAAAAAAAATAGAACCACAAAAAAAATTAATTAATTTCAATAATCTGTTACTCAACTTATCTATGCCCTCAGGTCAGAACTCACCAAACAATATATTTATTAGTTCCTAGAAACTTGTCTAATATATTTTTTGTATAATCATTATTTTAATACCCCAGAAAGCCTGGATTTAAACAAATCAAATCAAAGTAAATAAATCAGTTTTCCATAATTAATATGATACAAATAGTTTATTCAATATCATGTCTATACAAGGGTCATCTATGAATTTTTTTATACATCAAAACCCATTCAAAAGTCAACTAAAATACATGTGAGAATGTACAAATACATATCTAAATTTACACATTTTTTAAAAATTTTTACAATTTAGAATTTCAAAAAAATAAATCTTTACCGCTGCTCTCGGCTAGGTCGAGAGTAGCTCTGCCACTGCACAGACCTAGGCACAGTGCCAGGCCAGACCTGCACTGGGCCTGGCCGGGCTAGGCTGCATAGGGGGGCAGGCCTCTGTGCACTGTACAAAAAAAATTTAAAATTCTGCTGTTGCAGAGGCTCACAAGCCTGCTTCCAGCCCAGCTCTGTATGGGTTGCATCTCCTGGATCCATACCCACATTGTAGAACCCGACCCAACTGAAAAATCCACACCCGTTAACATGCAGAAAAATAATTAAAATAATTAGTTATAAATACCAAAAAATGGAGAAAAATATAAATAACAGTCTACGATACTTTTACAAACTACAATAAAAAATTTCAGAGGAATAGCAACATAAATTAAATCAAATCACCCCTTTAAAGTCAGATTTTCTTAATGGTAAATTCAGACCCGTTAAGAAATTTAATGTTATAAAGCCTTTGAAAACCCAACAAGAAAATAAAAAAATTGGTTAAATTAAACCTATTAATTTCATGTAATCAAGAGGACCATATTCCTGGCCTTAAGCTAATAAATCAAGATTTAAAAACCCTTTATGCACCAAAGTAGATTCTTTTAAAAACAAAAGATCCTAACAATTTATATTGAAATAATTTATGTAGATTTATCGGGATCTTAAGATTTCAGTGCTTTGGATTTGTGATCTAGCTCAGGTGAGTGCTTTTTTCCTCCTTCAGTTAAACAATAATTTTTGTGATAAATGATTATATCTAGTTATTTAATTATGCTATAAAGGTGATTTAAATGATTAAATTAGTTTTCTATTATTTAGAAATTTTATAGTTTCATGAATTACCTCCATGTATTACCTGTAGTCTATGTATTTATTCCTGCATGTAATAAAGTTCACATGTTCTTAGTAATAAACCTACATGATCACTACATGACATCGATTAGGACTATGCCACTAAACTCACCGGGATGACATTTGTGACATTTACTTGATGACTATCATGTTCATGTTACCTAACTACTGGGAAAATATTGTTATACGGTAACAAGCTCGTCTTGCTTATCCTATTCACCGATATATAATCATGTTATACATGTATCATAATTACACTATTGATGTTGTTACTGTTGTCATTACCGAGTTATCCTAGTAAATTTAGGTAACATGTATATTAAATAATCTTGATAACTAATGACATGATATTAAATAACTTACACTGGGGTTCAAAAATTGATAGAGGAGACATCATCTGTATTTTGGGTGGACTTAAGATTTAGGTTGCATATCCGAAAGAGAGTTTCACTATAGGGTTCCCTGGGGGTGACTTACACCCCATCCTATTCTTGTTCCTATTATATACATATTTTCTGACTTGTTATACATGTTACCTGACTACCTTGCGGTAGGGCCTGGTTCAGCGCCAGGAGTCTGAGCCGTGGTCCCGGGTATACATGGCACCCACCTAAAACAATGACAATGTCTCTAACCGATCAGTTTCAATAACTTAGGAACTTGATTGGCACGTGTAGTAGGCGTAGTATGAGATGTGTCTATTACATGTGGCAATTGGTGTTTGCTGACATTAATTAATAATGAAAAATTGAATTCTTACATTGACATTATAAACTGAACCTGACATATACATGCATGTTATGATAGACATTTGATTATGCTCATGACCTAATGTACACCTGCCTATATCACTGACTGGTTTAGTTACTATTCATTTATTGTTTGGCATGTTATTCCAACCTTATCATGTATATTTTCTTTCATAGTATACTCACATGTTACATGCATGTTCACCTTTCCTTTTTATTTTACCACTCACTAGGTCGCTTATTGATGATTTTGAGTTTGCTATGATCAGATTCAGATCCGAGAACATCGCAGGACCAGATGTATTTTGAGCGCGTTGCAGATCTCCAGTAGACTATTCTCAGTTCATTTCGTGAGAACCTTTTTTGTATTTTTAGTTCTATTCTTGTTATGCTTATATTAAGTGAACTTTTAAGACATTTTTGTACTTACTTTTGAATGCTGGAATAAATTATGAATCTTATGTTTTGATTTAATACATTGAGGCTTAGTGGATATATATTGAGAATACGTCACCGACTCTCGTCACATACTCAATTGTGTGTATTTTGAGAAGTGGGGCGTGACAGAGTTTTCTTGATATCAGAGCCAGGTTATTTAGGGTGTATAATTAAGTTAATAGCCAAGCTCTTACCGACAATGTTAAAATCGTACATTCAAACTACAAGTGTAATGATATTTATTATATTTGAGACATATTTATATATTTTTCTAAATCTTATTTTTATTTTCAGAGCAATGGCCCAACGACCTCCCTCCTCCCGTATATCTGCTCAATGAGATCACTGATCTGATGTGAGTGCTCTGTGGTATGGTGGAGTCTCAACAGGAACAAACAACACTCCTTCAAGATGGATTGTTGGTAGCTCAACAGACGGCCACGACGACCATAGAGAGGTTAACGGCACTTCGGGAACCAAAGCCCGGGAACATCTCTAACTTTAGGAGGTTGCAGTCGTCCACCTTTGCTGGTACAGAGAAGCCGTTGGATGCGGAGCAATAGTTGGTTGATATGACCAACCTCTTAACTACAGCTCGTGTTCCCAAGGACGAGCAAGTCGAGATGGTTAAGGTTCAACTGATAGACATGGCTCGGACATGGTGGCTTGCAGAGGAAGAGCGGTTGGAACCACCAATCGCTTGGGAGCAATTCATGGACAACTTCTATGAGAGGTTCTTTCCCAAGATAGCTTGAAGGGAAATGGAGCAACAGTTCATCAACCTGGAACATGGGAGTCGAAGCATTGATGAGTACGCTGCAAAATTCTTAAGGATGAGTCAGTTCGCTCCATACATGGTGGCAGAGGAGGAAGACCAGGCCAACCGATTCAAGCAGGGTTTGAGGTTGGACATTCAATAGTTCTTGGTCACACAACCGTTGGGACTTACTCTCAGGTTCTCAGTGCTGTCCGTAGCTTAGAGCAAGTAGTAGAGAAGGAGAATAAGAGTAGGGTGCAGACAAGGCCGCTGAAGCGATCCTTTGACTAGGTGATTAAGGGACCTTCATCCAGGTTCGGTGGTGCTCCACAGAACAAGCAACGGTTTACTCCTTCCTTGTGGGCATTTATTTGCGGATTTTGTCAGCTGCTGGGGCATCATTGATGGGAATGCAGTAGGGCGAACAGACTATGTCTGGCTTGTGGAGCTAGAGATCATCAGCTAGTGAACTGTCCGTCTAAGGGGCAGAGGAGTGTCATGCCCGTTGCTCCAGCATCAGAAGCAGCAAAGAGGCACCCAGCACCTGGAGGTAGAGGAATTCTACTTCCTCCACAACGACAGGTGTTCAAACAGTTCCAGAGGAGGGCAGGAGCAGGTCGTCGGAGAGGCCAGGCTTTCAATCTGACTGCAGAAGAGGCAGAGGATTCAGAGGAAGTGGTGGCAGGTACCATTCTGATTCATTCAATTCCAGTCATATTACTATTTGATTATGGAGCTTCACATCGCTATATATCTACTAGTTTTGTTATGATGCATTCTATACCCTTTAATGATATGGACACTCAATGGGAGATTAGTACGGGGAATGAGATTATAACCACTAGTAGAGTATGCAGATCTTGTTCTGTAGTGATTTGTGGAAGGGAGTTTAGTGCAGACATGTTTGTGATAGACACTGGTGGATACGATGTGATCTTGGGCATGACACGGCTTAGCAAGTATCATGCGGTAATTGATTGTCGAAGCAAGAGTGTAATATTCTAAATTCCGCATCAAACAGAGTTTCAATTTGTTGGAGGACCTAGGGCATCCAGACAGAAGCATCAAGGAGATTGTGTTATCACAGAAGCCGAGGAGATGCCGAAATCAGTGGTAGAAGAATTTTTAGATGTATTCCCAGAAGATCTACCCAGATTACCGCCAGATTGAGTCCTAGAGTTTTTTATAGATGTCATTCTGGGTACGATCCCAATCTCTAAGGCACCATATCGGATGGCACCCGTGGAGCTTGCAGAGCTGAAGAAATAATTGCAAGAGTACTCAGACAAAGAATTTATCAGACTTAGTATTTCACTTTGAGGAGCTCCAGTGTTGTTGGTGAAGAAGAAGGATGGTAGCTAGAGGATGTGTATTGACTATCGTGAATTGAACAAAGTCACCATCAAGAACAAATATCCTTTGCCCAGGATTGATGACCTGTTCGATCAACTTTGTGGAGCTAAGGTGTTCTCAAAGTTGGACCTTCGTTCTGGATATCATCAACTGAAGGTGAAGAAGGAGGACATTTTGAAAACGGCCTTTAGGACTAGATATAGTCATTACGAGTTCCTAGTCAAGCCATTTGGAGTGACAATACCCCAACAATTTTCATGGACTTGATGAATCAGGTATTCTCTCCATATTTGGATAAATTTTTAGTAATATTCATAAATGATATCCTGATTTATTCTAAGAATGAAGAATAGCATGCAGAACACTTGAGAATTGTATTGCAGACCCTTCAACGGGAGAAGCTCTACGCTAAACGGAGCAAATGTGAGTTCTGGCTTAAGAGCGTGACTTTTCTGGGTTATATTATTTCAGGTGAAGGTGTCACAGTGGATCCCAATAAGGTTCAGGCAGTGAAGGATTGGCCGGTCCCGGAGTCGGCAACAGAGATCAGAAGTTTCCTAGGACTGGTTGAATATTACCGAAGGTTTGTGCATGATTTCTCAAGGATTGCAAGGCCTTTAACCAAGCTTACTCAGAAGGGAGTAAAGTATGTATGAATTGCCGAGTGTGCTGCTGTTTTTGAAGAGTTAAAGAATAGATTGATCACAGCCCCAGTCTTGAAGATGCCTGATGGGACTGGAGGTATGGTCATATACAGTGACGCGTCAGGACAAGATTTGGGGTGTGTGCTAATGCAGCATAAACATGAAATAGCTTATGCGTCTAGACAGCTAAAGCGTCATGAGAAGAATTATCCTACACATGATCTGGAACTGGCAGCAATCATTTTCGCCTTAAAGATTTGGAGGCACTATCTGTTGGGAGATCAAGTGCTGATATACACTGATCATAAGAGCTTGGAGTATATCTTCACTCAGAAGGAGCTAAACATGAGGCAAAGGAGATGGCTAGAATGTGGTGTCAGATGCTTTGAGCTAGAAGCCTGAAGCATCTATGGCAATGCAGATCACTCAACAGAAAAGTTATTCGAGGAGATGAGGCGGATGGACCTGATGGTGATAGAAGGGCAATATCTCCTGGCCAATTAATGGCTATACAGATTCAACCAATCCTATTGGAGAAGATCAAGGAAGCTCAGGGTGGAGACCCCAAGTTGTAGGAATTCAGGGAGCAAGTGGAAGCTGAATTGAGGTCAGACATGCAAACCCATGCAGATGGAATGCTCCGTTTTGATAAGAAAATTTGTGTGACGAAGGAAGAGGTTCGGCAAGAAGTAATAGCAGAAGCCCATAGTTCGGCTTATTTCATACATCCAGGGGGACGAAGATGTATCAAGACCTAAAACAACGATTCTGATGGTATGGAATGAAAAGGGAGATTGCTCGGTATGTGGCAAAGTGTTTGGTGTGTAAGCAAGTGAAGGCTGAATATAAGAGAATAGCCAGACTACTTCACCCCTACCGATTTCAGAATGGAAGTGGGAGCACATCACTATGGACTTGGTCACTATCTTACCTCGCAGCCAGAAACGAAACAATGCAGTATGAGTTATAATAGATTGTCTCACGAAGTCAGTGAAAATACATGTAGAGGGGGGTGAATAGGTGTATGGCAATCTAATGACAAATGATGCGGAATTTAATAACTAAATGCAACACACTTAGTGTAACCAAAGAGTGTAGCGGAATTCCTGGTGAAGGGCTCTGGACTAACTTCTCTAGATTCCTCTAAATAAGAGTTGAGGTGCTATTTGAAGCTCTCTTGGTTCAACACAAGTATAGGCACATACAAACAATACCAAGCATATATGTATGATATGAATAATATGAAACAATGCAAGGTATAAAAGAGAGAGAGAGAGAGAGTTAGAGATAGTGGATCAATCCCAAACAACAAGATATGTTTCGAGGTTCGAGCCACTGCTCTACGTCCCCGCCTTCACACAAAAGGATTTCCACTATACGTCCACACAGGACTTCCCACACAGGGAACCTCTACTGAGGATTTGGCAAATACAACTTAGGAGTACACAACTCCTCTCTCCAACAAACAACCTCTACACAAGAGGTAAGGCACAACAACTATCACCTCTACACTTAGAGGGATGGGCACTAAGCCAAACAATCACAATCACCTCACACTAGAGGGATAGGCACAATGTCAAAACACCAACCTCAATCACCTCTACACTTAGAGGGATATCAATAAATACAATCACCTCTACACTTAGAGGGATACCCAAAGTAAAGAAAGATTATAACTCTTGGAGATCACAAAGATCACAAACAACTTTGGTGATCACAAAGACCACAAACCAATTTTCCCACCAAAACAAGATCCTATAGATATGATAGATATGATAGTTCAAGTTGAGAAAACAAAGAGTTTGAAAATAAATTACTAAGAAAAACTCTTGGAAAACTTCTGGATAGAAATGAAGATCAAAACTAATTCCCAAAGACTCTTTTGTTCTTTGAATTTTTCAACCCTTGAAAACAAATAAAGATAAATATTTTTAACCCAAAAATTCTTTGAAAACTTGTTGTTAAAACACTCGTAAAGATGGAAATTTTTGCTCTTGAAATTCTTGTAGAAGAAAACCCAAGGGGGGGCTATTTATAAACCCTCTAAAAACCTAGCCCTTACAGGCCAATCAGCAGCTGAGGCTACTGCCGGTCGACCGCCTGGTCGACTGGCCAACGGTCGGATTTCTGACCGTTGAGCCACCGGTCGACCGCCCGGTCGACCGAGGCTGGATCCAGAGAGCAGAGCTCTCTGGCCGGTCGACCGGGGCCAGATCCAGAGAGCAAAGTTCTCTGGACGGTCGACCAGCCCTCAAGCCAACATTGACTGTGCACATTTGTGCACATCGGTCGACCGTTCTAGTCGACCACCAGTCTGGCTGGCTGAGATTTAAGGGATGAAAAAACTTGTCTTTTTAATCCCATTTAAATCCCATAAAAACACATAAATTTCACAGAAATAAGTTCTTATAAGATCTTTGAATACCAAACATGTGTGATAAAAAATTAACACACATTACAGACAATTTGAACCATTTTTGTGTTATTGAAATTTGGTTTAACCACAAAATCGGTAGTTTCCAAAAACCAAACTTTGAAATGGAAATCCGATTTTTCCAAAACTTGTCTAAATACAAAAACACGATATTTAAACTCTTTTGAAGCATAGAGTGTATGAATAGAATCCAATATACATATAAGATACATATCTATATTTTGGACATGAAATCTAATAATACGTTTTGTTTAAAACAAAACTCCAAACACATGAATATGATTATCAAAATAAGTTTTTCTAAATTGATGAAGCATAGATGTATATAGATCAATCTAATATATATTAAACCATGTAAACTTGTTTTGATTCTATCTATTCATGAAAACCATATATTTGAACTTGAAATCTAAAACCCGGTTAAACCAAAAACCAAACATTAAACTTATGTGTGTATGTGTGTGAACTTGAGCATATCAATACTATCTACCTTTAGAAAAGATCTAAACAATTTTAACTAAGCAAACCGAGATCTTCTTGTAGAACTCCTTATCCAAGTCGACTCGATCCAAATACGATCCAACGAGCTTGACTCCAACCGAGTGTTAGATGAGATCTTAACGCGCGAGCTCTTAAATCAACACGTGTTAGCTCCCAAAACTCCTTTGTTGAAGCTAAACACCTACTAATATCTTGATCAATAACTGAAACTATATAAACACAAGATTATTAGTAAACTATAACTACATGAGTTAATCATCATCAAAACTAGAGTGATGGGCCTCTGGGCCAAAAATCTCCCCCTTTTTGATATGACAAAACTCATGGAGTTATATATGAATGGATTAAAGTTAAGCTTCATAGAAGCTCCCCCTTAACTCATACATAGCAATAAATAATAAAGATATTCAATGAAATGCATAAACCAAACAACATATATATGCATAAACAAGGAATTAAATATGCATATATAAACTCTCTAAATACTTTAATCATGTATATAAAACTCTTCAAAACTTCTCCCCCTTTTTGTCAATTCATCAACAAAGGGGCGAAAACAAATCAAACAATAAAGTTATATATCGAAACATTATGATACCAATTGAAAATAAACAAAATTTTAAGATACCAATTGAAAATATCTTATAGATTTTTGATACAAATAAAAAATGAAACATTGTACGTTTTTGATATCAATTGAAATATATATTGTAAATTTTGATACCAATTGAAAGTGAAAATCAGATTTTTTGGTAAACATAACTCATTTTGCAATAAGGATACCAACTTGAGAATAATACCAATTCAGATTATTGATACCAATATTAAAAATGTTAGCATATACCAAAATAAAACATTTTTCTTCATAAAGAATAGGAGTAAGCTACCAATTGAAAATAAAACCCATTGAAAGATAAAACACGAATTATTCTCCTCCTTTATGAAATACTAATAAAAATAATGCATAAGCTTGTATTAGATACCAATTGAAAAATAATTGACATTAAGGACTAAATCAAGCTTAGCATAAACATAATTTGTGTTTTAAGATGTAAAGATATTGTAAGCACAATCAAATCATATATATATATATATATATATATATATATATATATATATATATATATATATATATATATATATATATATATATATATATATATGTATGTATGAAAATGTAAATACCAATCGAAATTGATACTATTTGAAGTTTGAAGTATACATATGTAGAAAAACACAAATATGAGTATACAAACATAAAAATATCAATTATGATACCAATTGAAAATATAATGAGAATCAAGTCTATAACTGATACCTACCACCCTATTCATACATATGTTTAATATGTTTTCAATAAGGCAAACAAGGTATGGTCGCCCATCTAACCGCCCTTGGAAGGTATGGGTTTTCAAAAATAGGATTTAAAAATAATTTTAACATATTTGAAAACTCTATCAAAATGAAGAATAACGCAACTAGTTTTATGATAATCTTGTAAAATAGTACGAAATCCTTCAAGTAAGGAATAAAATATGAATGAATTCATAAAAACATGAAAAAAACACGATCATCGACACTCACATATAAATAAATCTTATATAACCTCATGAAATAAAGATCACGAGTAAACACCAAACATAGAGTGTAAAAATTCGTATAATCAACAAAATCATGGAAATAGAACATTTTAGGCACATATGAAATTCCTTTATAAACATGAAAAATATGAAATTAAATTTTCATCAAAATAAAACAAATTTCAAGGTATATGTATGTTTTGTCTAAACTAGAAGTATACATACATATCCCAACACAAATCAGTCCATAATAAAAATTTGCTTGAAAAGCAAGTGACTCTAGGATAGACATGTATCTCTAAAGTTTTGATAAAATTAACATATGCATGAAGCTAAACACATTATCATGAAAACATGTACAAACATAGGGAATACAAGTTAAATGTAAGAATCATCAAAAATAGGCTATACAAGTACATCTAATGGGTACAAATGAGCAATTAAGTACAAACATATAAAATTCAAATGTGGCTCATTAGTTGTACAAGTATATACACAAGTTTTAAAGAAAACTACATCTAAACATGTAATCAAAACTATGAAGTGCAAAATCATAAACAAAAATCAATATGATTAAAGGGTAAATGTACGTGCTATTAGAGTAATGATATACACAATAGTTAAACTATAGTGAGAACACAAATATGGATCCATATGAACATGAGTGTAACTCATTTACTATACATGTATATCATAAGTCTAATTAACATGACATTTAACATAATGAGCATTAAAACATGACATGTTAAAAATCAATAATCTAAAAGCATGTAAATATAAATAAGGAGTTAGAGATAGTTACCAAAATCATTAAGGCTAATCTCTAAATCTTCAAACCATGGTGGTCCTCCTACCAAACTTCCTTGAAAGTGATGCATCCAAAAGTGTCACCATTTAGCTCGGAACGCATCCATCATCAACGCACCAATACTCTCACGTCAAGCAAGAGCCCAAACCTATATCAAATTAAATAGGAGAAAATTTTGGTACCCATACCTTATTGGGTCAACGGGGGTTAACACCTTTCCTAACCCAAACAAATTTATTTGTAAAATTGAATTATGTATTTTATCATAACAAAACTTTGTAAGGTGACCCTTATGTCCACAATGTGTACAAGTGTACACATGAGCATACATAGTGTCATGTGTAAACATGAGAAGCATGTGTGCACGCATATGAGGAGCATGTTTCTTGTGAAACATGGATTCCAACCATGTGTGGTTCATGGCACATTGGCTCAAAGTGGAGCCCAAACAATCTACACTTTTCTTCAACACACATATATCATTTTTAAATACTTGAAGACAAAGTGGAGCATGCAACATGTTTGTTAATAGAAGATGAATCTATAGTAGTAGGACAAACATGGGAAGACAAATCATTTTTCAAAGATTTATTTTCATTTGGAACTAAATCCAAATTCTTTGAAATTAAAACAATTTTATTTTTTCAAAGTTTCATGCTCTGTTAAAACAAAACCAAGTTTTGAAGACAAAACCTCATTTTTCTTCAAGCAATGTCACAATCATTTTTATTTTTTCAAAATATTGTTTTCATTTAGAGTAAGGTCAAGTTGGTATTTCAATGAGTCCCTTTCTATTGAAATCTCATCTCTCTCTTACAAAGCCATATTAAGTTTTGAAAACAAGTCTTTATTTTCTTCTTTTAATTTAAAGCTTTTCTTTTTCAAAACTTTATATTTTTCAAGCAAGTTTTCACATACAATAGATAGTTCTTCATTTAATGCATCTGCATCCATGTAATCATCACAAGAAAACTAACACTATCATCTAGTTGAGTATTCGAGTTTATCTCAAGAGAGTCATTACCTTAGACCATGTAGCAAGCTTGTTTGGATTCTTCTCCACTAGATTCCTCCTCCACATATTTCGTCGTTTGTAGCTTGGAAGAGATCAAGTGTTCCACACTGCAAAAGCGGAATCACATTGACAAACAATAGATAAATATTTTTTTTCCTTAGAGCGCATCTAAGTGCCTCTAGGGCTTGTGCATTTGCTTCTATATGCTTGTTATTATCATGATAAGATTTCTTGGAAGTAGCAAGGTAAGCATGCAAATCTAAGGCTTTTAAATAAGCTATCCCCACCTTTTCCAGGTAATTTCTTTCCCCACCTGAATTTATATTTTGAGGATAAAATTTTCTTGTTAGATGGGTAGATTATAATATACTATTTGAGTATTCCCAAAATGATAATAATAATAATAAAATGGTAACTTATATGCAAGCGCTGGGAATCGAACTCGGGTCCCCAGCAAAGGAGAGGAGAGAGTAGACCATAATGCCACATTGGCGTGTAATTTAAAAGCACTCAAATTTAAATTTGAACCTAATAATCTAAGCAACCTATATTTTCAAATTTAAACTGAATATTCCCTGAGATTTTTAGCAATATTCAATCCTTATCTAAACTACTAAATCAAGCAATTTTAAACCTAACTGAATTTCAGATTTTTAAAATATCTAATAACCAATATAAAAATCTAAACTCCTTCTCTTTTCTTCTACCTCAAGAGAAAACTCTAATCCAAACTCTCCCCACTTTCTTCTTTCATTTCTCCTCAAGCGGATCGTGAACAAAAAGGGGTTTCGAGGTACAGGGATTGAGGAGCAAGTAAGGAGGAACAACTCAAATATGTAATATAAATTTGTGAATTAAATTTCAGTTTTAAAAAAAAAATCCAGCCTTTAATGTTCATGCTTCCTGCTTCAAAGACCACCTAATCAAACTTCAAAGTTCACCCAAAAAAAATTAGAACCACAAAAATAATTTATTAATTTCAGTAATCTGCTACTCAACTTATCTATGCCCTCACGTCAGAACTCACCAAACAACATATTTAATGGTTCCTAAAAACTTACCTAATATAATTTTTGTATAATCATTATTTTAATACCCCACAAAGCCTGGATTTGAATAAATCAAATCCAAGTAAGTAAATCAGTTTCCCATAATAATATAATACAAATAGTTTATTCAACATCATGTCTGTACAAGGGTCATCTATGAACTTTTTTATATATCAAAACCCAATTCAAATATAAACTAAAATACATGTGAGAATGTACAAATACATATCTAAATTTACACATTTTGTTAAAATTTTTACAATTTAGAATTTCACAAAAAAAAAACTTCGCCGCTGTCTCGATTAGGCCGAGAGTAGCTTGGCCGCTGCACACCCAGGCCTGGCCGGCCTAGGCTGCAAGGGGGCAGGCCCCTGTGCACTGTACAACAAAAAAAAAATTTAAAATTCTGCTGTTGCAGAGGCCTACAAGACTACTTCCAGCCCAGCTCTGTATGGGCTGCATCTCCTGGATCCATACCCACATGGCAGAACCCGACCCAACTGAAAAATCTAGACCCGTTAACCTGTAAAAAAATAATTAAAATAATTAGCTAAAAATACCAAAAAATAGAGAAAAATATAAATAACAGTTTACGATACTTCTACAAACTACAATAAAAAATTTCAGAGGAATATCTGAAAATCACCTAGAGGGACGTGAATAGGTGATGGTTATACAAAATGGCAAATAATGCGAAATTAAAATATCTTACTAGCAACCTAACAATTAGCAAATACAATTAAATAAAACTTACAAAAAGAGTAAGCAATATAGAGTGCAAGTAAAGAGAGAGTAGAGTTAAGAGAGAGAGAGTAAGCAATCACAAATATAAGGATATGTTTCGAGGTTCGAGCTACTGCTCTACTCCCCGCCTTAAACACTATGAAGGATTTCCATTATGACCGATCCCACTGGATTGTTAATCGGTTATAAGTTCTCACTAGAACTCTTCGGACACACTTGTCCTCTCTCACGGTGCCGCACCAGCTCGGAGCTCACTAGCTCGCTTGAGGTTGCAACCTCTATAACTTCTCAATTGAAATCGGTGATCAACTCTTGACCACAAAATAGCTCACAAGTACAACCCTATAACCAAGATGAGGAAGTGAAAACTCTTTGGGATTGTGTAGTGAAAATAACTAGTAGAGATGCAAAGGAAAGGCTCAAGCTAAAAACAAAAACTTCGAAAATATTTGGCTTAAAGAGAAATCTTTTGTAAAGAGGTTAAAACTTGTAAAACTTTGATCTAATACTTAAAAATTTTGTTGTTGAGTTGTTTCATAGTCTAACTATTTATAGGGGATGAAAATAAGGGTAGAAAGCACCATAAAGCCGTTGGGACAAGACATAGAAAAAGATAAATTTGAAACTAGCCGTTGGGAGCCAACTCAGCTGAAAACTTTAATGCTGGTCGACCGCCAACGGTTAGATTTTTGACCGTTGGGGAAAATCGGTCGACCAGACGGTCCATAGTTCCTAACAAGAGAGTGAAAACTCTATGTCGGTTGACCGGGTGGTCGACCAGAACTAACAGAGAGTAATGCTTTTGCAGATGGTCGACCGCCCGGTCGACCGAAGTGCACGGTTGTACTTTGGTGCATATCAATCGACCGCCAGGTCGACCGACAGAGCAATTTACTCTGCCAACGGTCGACCGCCCGGTCGACCGGCGGTGGGCCAAAATCTTGATCTGGATATATTTTCGAAATCAATCTTTTTTCAATGAAAATTCTTTTGATATGTAAATACAAAATAAAGTTGTAGGGATTTGAAGAGTGTGATCATGGATCAACACCAAATAAAATAGAGCTATATTTTGACAAAATTCTTTTCAAAACAAAAACCAAGTTTTCAAAACTTGTTTTTTCTAAAACTTGATTTCTCCAAAACTTGTTTTTCTGAAACTCGATAAAGAAAACGGTAAGAAGTATAGTTGTAAACTTTTGTTTGAGAACACTATTCTGTATGAAATGTGTGTGTATGTCAATCCCAAAGCTATCAACCTCTATCATCTTGGTTTAACAAATGACTATAAATCCAATCTACAATAGAAAAATAAAATTACAAATCTTGAAATAGTCTTCTGTATATCACTTGATCCTTCAGCTCTTCTAGTGTGCTTAGGCTCTGGGATCTAAATCTTCTTGGCTTCCAAATGTGGGAGTCTTGTCATGGAGCCGAGATACAACAAATAGTTTTACCTGAAATTTTATTAAACAAACTTGTTAACATTATAACTACATATGGTTTGTTCATCCAAATCAGGGCTAATGGCCTTTGGGCCAACAATCTCCCCCTTTTTGATGATGACAAAACATATGGAGTTATTACAAATACTTTGGGAAGAGACTTCAAGCGAAGCTCCCCTTAAACACATGCATATATTAAAATATGGCATAAAAGAGCTAAATGCAACAATAAAAGCATATATAGGATATGACTCTTATGCCAACCATCATGCATACCAGGAATACAGAGTTATAAAAGTGTATGCACAAATGGTTTCCCTCCATCCGTCCAAATTACCTCCAACCTCCAATAACAAATAGTAGATGGGTGGATGGTAAAAGTGCTAGAAACACAGCACATATACCACATGCACTATACATATGAACACAATACACACACACACACACACCATATCAGAAATATGTCCATATATGCACAGAGGTTCATGCCAATCTCAAAACATAAAACCAAATACATATCATACAAAACATATGTCCATAAAACAAAGCACATATTCAAATACATATCTAAATACAGAAAATCAAAAGTAGACACTCCAAAAAGTAACAAAAAAGTAAACACTCCCAAAATATAACTCCATCTCCCAAATATAACTCCATCAAAATCTCTCCCCCTTTTGATCATCAACAAAAAGGGTCATTCCTCCTGGAAATCAAGGTCTTCTGGTGGAGTTGGTGCCTCAGGAGAAAGGAGGAGGAACCCATGTGTCGAATGAAGGACCCATCATAGGAAGTGGCTGTGAGTGATCACTCGGAAGAGGAGCCGGTCAAGCGTTCCTACTGTAGGTGTCATCGACACAGCTCTGCAATAGCGAATAGAGGCACAAATGTGTTGAGATCATTATCCACTCTCTGCTCTAGCCGCTGAAAGTGAGCGGTCATCTGCAGGTTGTGCTCCCGAAGCTGAGTAGAAAGAGCTAGATACGGATCAAAAGAAGCAGAAGATGCAGAAGAGGATCCAGGAACAACATTAGGTATGATAGAAGGGGGCTGAGGAGCAGGAGCATGCTCCTAGCACGCATCCTCTTGAGAAGAGTGCTGTTGATATCGACTGACCGTTTGATGGACCGTTCAGTGGAGAGATCAAACTTTAGTTACTTCAAAAGGCGAGTGATAAGTATCCCAAAGGGCAAGTACCCGTTTGGGATCAAGAGATGATCACATGCCATATAATTAATGATGAGTTTGGGAATGTTGACTCTAATGCCTTTCAGAAGGCAATAGATCAAAAGTGGAGCAGAACCCCTAGCATGACTATACTCTCTTGATTTTGACAGGAGGTTATAGAAAACTATCTTAGTTAGGATTTAGGCGGTGAAAGTATAATACTTCACCTCCTCATTATTAACTAGAGCATGGTTATCATCATTATGGAGCAACAAAGGTGCGGTGAGGGTAGACTCACCATCAGGGTACTCAAAGTCGTGCAAATCAACATTGTAATATCTACCCCCTCACAGGAGAGGTGTAGAAGATGGGCAAATTTTTCAAGAAAAATATTGATATCCTTACCCAGTACTCTAGACCTGATATGATTGTTTTGGAAGGACATGTTAGAGTAAAATAATGTACAAGCTCAGGGTAAACAGGTTCTTTGATTGTGACAAAGTGTTCGAGTGAACTTGTACTCAAAAAGCAACAAGATTAAGGTGCTCAAAATCAGCAAGCACTACAGTTCTACCAGAGATTACAAGCTTGTTATGGATGATAGAAAATCTATGAGATGAATTTTGTGAAATAAAGGGGTTGGAAGAGGACTCAGGGGTTTTCCCCTTCCCAGATCTATATCTCTTGGACATAATGAGGACAATAATCAAGATTATGACACGAATAAAGATAGATAAACTAGAATAATTTAGAAAATTGAAGAGATTAAGGAAGAAATTTGGTTATACCTTCAAAATCCAAAGAAACTCCTTAAAATCGACAGATCTCAAGCCTGAAAAGGTTTTTAACAATTTTTATAGGAAAAATTTTGGATTGGAAAAGATTTGAAAGGGTTGGATTGAGTTTCGGAGGTGGAGAATTGAAGAGGAGAGAAGAGGATTTTGGTGGAAGGAGAAAGGATGAAAGGAATTTGGGGATTTAGGATTATATAGAAAACCAGGTAAAACAACATACCTGACTCTCGGTCAACCGCCCCGTCGACTGGGTCAAACCGAGACCAAACTCGGTTTTAGTCGGTCGACCATAGGGTCAAATTTTTTTTAAATTCCAGGCTAGGTCGGTCGATCGCCTAGTTGACCGGTACTATGCCAGGTCAACTCGGTCGTCCGGTCAGTCGACCAGAATAGCCCAAAACCTTTTTTAAAAAAATGATGTTAAGGGTTTTTGAAAATAGTTTTTATTGGTATGTTTTATCCATAAATCAAGGGAAATATACCAAAACTCTTATTGGCATGAAAAACACAGAAAATATTATATTATTATTATTATTAAATAGACAATATAATTTTTTAATATTTAACTCATTATTAAGCAATAAATTAGATATTGAAGCTGAATGCCCATTACGGGTTCTGAACTTCTCCTCAACATTCCTCTAGATAAGAACTGAGGGGCACCATTGCTATCTTTATTTATTTGCTTAAATATGGTCAAAAAATAAAATATTCATATTTGACAATATGTAGATACAAAAAAAGTATTTTAAAGGAATACACTACATATGGTCATCAAAAAGGGCTAAAATAAAATTTAGTAGACTAGAGAAGATACAAAAACAAGAGTGTGCAAGTCTACACAACAAGGATACATTAAATAAATCTATCTTACTTCAAGAATCTAGCTAGAAAAGAAATATTCAAGTGAAGAAGTTACCAAAACCACGGGCAATCTCCAAAATAGGTGCGTCTTTGATAGCGATGCAAGTGACGATTGATTCGTTGAGCTTCGATGCATCCACTACTCAGGCACCATCTTCCCCTAAGCCTTTGGAGGAGAACGACACACCTGTATCAATCAAATTTAGTGTGTTCTTTGATACCCAAATCTTTTTGATCTTAGGGGTTAGTACTTTCTCAAACCCAGACATTCTTATTTTGCATATTTAGTTTAGCATAACAAAATTTAGCCAAGTGGCCTTTGCAGCTGCAATGTGTACAAGTATATACTTTGCCATACATAAAAGCATGCTTGTGCTGATGTGTATGATGTGTGTTAGATGCATGAGAAGTGTGTTTCTTTGATTTTTTCCTTTAGAAACATAGAAGCAAACTTGTTCATATCAAAAGCATACTTTTTCAATGTTGTGTCCAAAACCTCAATGCGTTTTTGAATATCTAAAAAATTATTTTTATTAGAAGTGATATTTGGACTTTTACCCTTATAAGTATTTTGCATTCTTCAAAATTAATTTTTATTTTCTCAAAAGATTTTGATAAATCATTTTTCTCATTAAAACAATTTCAAATTTGTTCTTTAAAAGTTCATTTCCTTTTTCAATTTTTTGTTTTGAGTAAGGAAAATTTCATATCTATTTTCAGGTTCTTCAAAAACTTGTGCCAATTCATCCATGGTTAAATCATCATCTTCTAATGAGTTTTCAAGATTACCTTTAAAGCTTTGTCACCGTATGCCATGAAGCACATGTGTGCAGTGTCAATCTCCTCTTTGGATTCCGTCTCTGAGTCATCCCATGCTGCCACCATCGCCTTCTTTTTCTTATGCACGTTCTTGGATGTCGTGGGTTGTAGTGAGGGACAATCCGCAATTAGATGTCCTGTCCTTTTGCAACGAAAGTAAGGACCCGTCTCCTCCTTCTTTTCAAGTCTTCCTTGAGGTCTTCCTCTTCGGAAGTTGCTTTGTCTTCCTTCTTGTAGAACATCTTTTTCACTTTTCTAATGAGTATGGCAAAGTCCTCATTATCATCTTCCAGTGATTCATCTTCATTAAAGGAGGATGGAGTCGCCTTGAAAGTTATTGCTTTCTTTTTTGGAGCCCCCCTTTTTTCTCTTACCTTCATTTCCATCTCATGGGTTTTGAGATTACCAATGAAGCCGGAGAAGTCCATCTCCTCTCTATCGTTGAGCTCCTTGAGGGTAGTTGCCTTGACTTCCCAAGATTTGGAAAGAGCTCTAATGACCTTTCGGATCTTTTGGTTTTTATCAATCTTATCACCTAAAAAGGATAAACCGTTAGTGATTTTGGTGAACCGAGTGAGCATTTCATCAATACATTCATTCTCAAGCATATAAAAATTTTCATATTGAGAACAGAGCAAGTCAATTTTGGATCTTTTGACCTAAGACTTTCCCTCATGAGTAATTATGAGATCGTTCCAAACTTTAAAAGCAGATTTACAATTCATTATACGAGAAAGATCATCATCATTAAGTGTTTGTGTGAGTACATATTGGGCTTTAGCATTTGTTTCATAGTCCTTGGCGGTTGCGTCGGACCATATATCCTCATCACCGTGAGGTTCTACAAATTCCTTGGATGTGACCTTAGCAACTCTAACTCCTAGGGATTTGAGAAATAGGTTCATCTTGACCTTCCAAATGGGAAAGTTCAACCCATAAAATTCGGGTGTGATGCTAGAGAAGTTGTGTGATGCCATGAAAACAAGTTAGTGCACAAACAAATAATAGATGCAACAAATGAATATAGCCAAATAAAGAGGATCTCCCTAAGGTGGTTAAACCAAAAGTTAGGGTTAGGCTCTGATACCAATTGAAAATCACCTAGGGGGAAGTGAATAGGTGATGGCTATACTAAATAGCAAATAATGCGGAATTAAAATATCTTGCTAGTAACCTAACAATTAGCAGATACAATTAAATAAAACTTGCAAAAGAGTAAACAATATAGAATTTAAGTAAAGAGAGAGTAGAGTTAAAAGAGAGTAAGCAATCACAAACACATGAATATGTTTTTGAGGTTCGAGCCACTGCTCTACGTCCCCGCCTTCAACACTATGAAGGATTTTCACTATGACCAATCCCATTGGATCGTCAGCCGTTACAAGTTCTCACTAGAACTCTTCGGACTACTCTCTCACTGTCCCTCTCACGGTGCCGCAACACCAACTCGGAGCTCACTAGCTCGTTCCGGTCGCAACCTCTACAACTTCTCAATCGAAGGAAATCGGTGATCAATTCTTGACCACAAAATAGCTCATAAGTACAACCCTATAACAAGATGAGAAAGTGAAAACTCTTTGCAATTGTGTAGTGATAATAACTAGTAGAGATGCAGGGAAAGGCTCAAGCTAAAAACAAAAACTTTGAAAATCTTTGGCTCAAAGAGAAATCTCTTGTAAAGAGGTTAAAACTTGTAAAACTTTGGTCTAATGCTTAGAAATCTTGTTGTTGAGTTGTTTCATAGTCCATAGGGATGAAAATAAGGGTAGAAAGCACAATAGAGCCGTTGGGATAAGAACCAGAAAAAGACAAATTTGAAACTAGCCGTTAGGAGCCAACTCAGCAGAAAACTCTGCTATTTTGACCGGGCAGTCGACCGCCAACAATCGAATTTCCGACCGTTGGGAAAAGCGGTCGACCGGACGGTCGACCGTAGTTCCCAACCAGTGAGTGAAAACTCTCTGTCGGTCGACCGGAACTAACAGAGAGCAATGCTCTTGCAGACGGTCGACCGCCCGGTCGACCGAAGTGCACGGTTGCACTTTGGTGCATATCAGTCGACTGCCAGGTCGACCGATAGAGCAATTTACTTTGCCAACGGTCAACCGCCCGGTCAACCGGCAGTGGGCCAAAATCTTGATCTGGATATATTTTCAAAATCAATCTTTTTCCAATGAAAATTCTTTTGATATGTAAATACAAAATAGAATTCTAGGGATTTAAAGAACAAGGGTGTGATCATGGATCAATACCAAATAAATAAAACTATATTTTGACAAAATTCTTTTCCAAAACAAAAACTAGGTTTTTCAAAACTTGTTTTTCTGAAACTCGATAAAGAAAAAGGTAAGAAGTATAGTTGTAAACTTTTGTTTGAGAACACTATTCTGTATGAAATGTGTGTGTGTGTGTCAATCCCAAAGCTATCAGCCTCTATCATCTTGGTTTTAACAAACGACTATAAATTTTATCTAAAATAGAAAAAGTAAAAATACAAATTTTAAAATAGTGTTCTGTATATCACTTAATCCTTGAGCTCTTCTAGTGTTAGCCTCTGCAATCTAAATCTTCTTGGCTTCCAAATGTGTGAGTCTTGTGATGGAGCCGAGAGACAACAAATAGTTTTACCTGAAATTTTATTAAATAAACTTGTTAACATCATAACTGCATATGATTTGTTATCATCAATACCAGGGCTAATGGCCTTTGGGCCAACAACAGCAGCATAAATTAAATGAAATCACCCCTTTAAAGTATAAATTCAGGTCCGTTAAGAAATTTAATGTTATAAAGCCTTTAAAAACCTAAAAAAATAAAAAAATTGGTTAAATTAAACCTATTAATTTTATGTAATCCAAAGGACCATATTCCCAGCCTTAAGCTAATAAATTAAGATTTAAAAACCCTTTATGCACCAAAGTAGAACATTCCTTTTATAAAAAAAAGATCCTAACAATTTCTATTGAAATAATTTATGTATATTTTATCGGGATCCTAGGATTTCAGTGCTTTGGACTTGTGATCTAACTCAGGTGAGTGCTTTTTTTCTCCTTCAGTTAAACAAGTATTTTGTGATAAATGACTTTATCTAGTTATTTAATTATGCTATAAAGGTGATTTAAATGATTATGCTAGTTTTCTAGTATTTAGAAATTTTATAATTATATGAGTTACCTTCATGTACTACCTGTAGTATATTTATTTATTCCTGCATGTAATAAAGTTCATATATTCTTAGTAATAAACCTACATGATCACTACATGATATCGATTAGGACTATGCCACTAAAACTCACCGGGATGACATTTGTGACATTTACCTGATGACTATCATGTCCTTGTTACCTAAGTACTGAAAAAAATATTGTTATACGGTAACAACCTCGTCCTGCTTATCCTGTTCACCAATATATATATCCTGTTATACATGTATCATGATTACACTATTGATGTTGTTACCTTTGCCATTACCGAGTTATCCTAGTAAATTTAGGTAACATATACATTAAATAATCTTGATAACTAATGGCATGATATTAGACAACTTACACTGGAATTGAGAAAATTGATGGAGGAGACAACATCTGTATTTTGAGTGGACGTAGGATTTAGGTTGCGCAGTCAAAGAGGGTTTCACTGCAGGGTTCCCGGGGGGTGACTGACACCCAGTCCTGTTCTTGTTCCTGTTATATACATGTTACCTGACTTATTATATATGTTACATGATTGCCTTGTGGTAGAGCCTGATTCAGCGCTAGAAGTCTGGGCCGTGGCGGGACCCCCTAAAACCAGAAAAATGTCTCCAACCGATCAGTTTCAATAACTTAGGACCTTGATTGGCATATGTAGCAGGCGTAATATGGGATGCGTTTATTACATGTGGCAATGGGTGTTCGCTGACATAATTAATAATGAAAAATCGAATTCTTACATTAATGTTATAAACTGAATCTGACATATGCATTCATGTTATGATAGACATTTGATTATACTCATGACCTGATTTCCACCTGACTATATCATTGACTGGCTTAGTTACTATTCATTTATTGTTTGGCATGTTATTCCAACTTTATCATGTATATTTTCTTTTATAGTATGCTCACACGTTATATGCATGCGTACCTTCCCCTTTTATTTTACCACTCACTAGTCGCTTATTGACGACCTTGAGCTTGCTATGCTCAGATTCAGATTCGAGAACATCACAGGACTAGGAGTACTTTGATCGCATTGCAGATCTCCAGTAGACAATCCTCAGTTCATTTTTTGAGAACTTTTTTTATATTTTTGGTTCTATTTTTGTTATGCTTATAATAAGTGAACTTTTAAGACATTTTTATACTTGTTTTTGAATGCTGGAATAAATTATGAACCTTATGTTTTTATTTAATACATCGAGACTTAGCGTATTTATATTGAGAATACGTCGCCGATCTCGTCACGTACCCAATTGTGTGTATTTTGAGAAGTGGAGCATGACAACATCCCCTCAGCATCACTAAATTTTTAGGATAAGAGCACCCAACAACCAATATCTCTGGTCTCCATCACTCATATTGGGATAACTATGTTTGCACCTTAACTTGTCTGCCATACAAGATATGCATGCATAGTTTCTTGATAAGCCGGTGGAAATCTTCCTCATTGTCTAAACATCCAAATTCAGAGGTCCAAACGTGCCCTACCTATTAAAACCACGTGATGAATGAGGGAGACTATACCAGATGATTCTCTCATGAAAACTTTACAACACAAAGATGGCCATAGAAATAACAAAGAAAAAGGCCAAACCCATGGTGAACTTGTGGAAATGCAACATGTCCATAACGCCAACATGAGCCGCTGCAACCACAATTTTGAACATTTAATCATTTTTGAAGAAGAAAGCAACCGAACAAAACACAATAGCTTAAGAGAATATATATAAATCATTTTATTTCTTTTGGAAATATTCATATCATTTTAAACCGAGGCATATTACAATGTAAATTCACAACCATACAATTAGTGCCCTGATTTATGCAAGCTGCAACTAGAAGCCCACCATTGCTTCCACCTTCAATGCACAATCTTTCAGGACTGGTACAGCCAGCAGAAACAAGGAATTCAGCTGAGGCTATGAAGTCATCAAAACAATTTTGTTTCTTTGAAAGTGTTGCTGCATCATGCCATTCTTCACCATGCTCCCCTCCACCACGAATATTTGCTAAGCAGAAAACAAAACCTAAATTCTTCGTGAGAACAATTCGACTGACATTGAATGATGGTGTGAGACTAACATTGAAGCCACCATAACCATACAATAAAGCTGGATGTGATCCATCAAGATGCATGCCCTTTTTGCAGACAATGAACATGGGTGTCTCGTTTCCATCTTTACTAGGAGCAAAAACCTGGGAATGGCATATAACAAAGGGATAAGGAAAATTAATAGGGATGGCTAACGGGACGAATCGGGTTGATTGGTCCCGTTAGGCCAACAAATCAGTGACGAGACGGGTTTCTCGTCACTGATTCGACGAGACGGGTCGGATATCCGGGTAACGAATCGGATCTCCTGACCTGATTCGTTACCTAAATCGTCGAGACAGGTTGGACCCGTTTCGGCATTTTTTAATATTTTTAAATTCGAATTTCCCTTAAATTTTAAAATTAAAAGTTATAAAGAAATTTGGAAAAATAGTAAAAAAAGAGAAAATCTTTTTTAAAATTTGTCAAAATTACAAAAAAAATAATAGAATTGAAATACAGTAATTACAAGTTTTTTTTTTTGTAAGGTAATTATTTTATTAATATGAACAAAATTATATAGCAACCTGCTCATCTCATACAATGTACATAAAAAATTCTGATAGTTTTCTACTCTTCATCATCGCCTGTTCAAATTCTTCATCTAGAATAGTTTTTTTCTTGTGTGCGTCTTTCTGTATCGGACCAGTCCTTTAGTAAACAACTATCTCCAAGTGTTTCGGCGTCAGCCTGCTCTCCCAGGGTGCAAAACTCTACCACCCGCAGAAAATGTGCTCTCGGACGCTACTGTAGAGGGTGCCACAACGGCTCTATTTTTTTAATAGGAACATAACGGCTCTATTTTGAGCCGTTGGGTTGAGTTAGAGGGTGCCACGTGACTCACCCACAACGGTTCTTTTTTGAGCCGTTGAGGGTTGAAAAAAAATAAAAACCTAATCTAGGGCCTGACACTAATTTTCCTCTCTCACAGTTATATAAAGATATTAGACATAAAAAAAAAATTAATAGGAGGGGGTCGGGAAATTTTTATTTTCCTGACCCGATTTCGTCACGGGACGTATCTGACACGGTCCCGTTTATGCGGGACGGGTCAATTCCTTGAGACCCGCTCCTAAACGGGGCGGGTCCAGGTTGACCCGCAAACCCGCCCTGTGCGACTCAAACGGGTCGCACAGGTAGGGCAGGGCGAGTAGAAGTGGGTCGGCCGCCCCATTAGCCATCCCTATATAAACAGGAACTGGTGTTTTGATGAGACCAAAAAAGTTATCGCTAAAAATAAGATAGAAGCTTTCTATATTATTGACATATCATAATGAGCAAAAGCTATTTCGTAACAGCAAGAAGAGCATGTTATGCTAATAAGAAAGATAATGAATTTTTGTAACTAATCAAAAGAGATAACTGATGCATTTTGTAACGCCCCGATCCTAAAGATATGGAGTCGTTATGGCGACGTAATAGACGCAGATAATACCCCACGCATATACGCTAAGCCTAAGTTAACCTGAACAAGTTATAATCTAAACCAGATCACTGCAATGTACATATAAGAAATAGACTACACATGGTAACATATGAATAATGACAAGAATAAGGAGTTGAAAGCGATAAAAGATAGAGTCATGAAATAACTGGAATAAGAACTGATCTGATATACGAGAAACAGGGAATAATACGAAAGCTAGAAAGATAAAATGTACCGAAGAGAATAGGAAGAAGCTCCAGCTATTCGCAAAGCGTACCGTCTCATCGAATACCTGCACATTAGAAAACAATCGTCCAATATCTGGACGTGCAAATCCAGGGTGTCAGAACGCGCCATAATGAGTGTTGTGTAAAGGGGAAACAGCTCTGTGCAGAAGAAACAATGTGCATAATTAGTAATAAGAGCAACTGAAGATAGAAGAGACCATATAACAGATAAAAAAAGAACTGTAATAAACATAATAACAACACGAATAAAGATAAGGCAACAACTGATCAATAGTAAGCAAGCAACTGCTGTCACAATAGGTAACTATCACATGTCACTAGGCTGGTATACAATCCGGTCATGGTTATAGTTATAGTCTATCACACAGTGATATAAATGTACAGTCAGGTTAACATGTCAGTCACAATTCATTAACAGTTCATTATCATTTATTATGTCAGCGAACACCAATTGCCACTTGTATAGACGCATCCCAATACTACGCCTACTACCATGTGTCAATCAGGGTCCTAAGTTATTGAAACTGATTGGTTGGAGACATTATCCATGCTTTAGGTGGGTCCCGTACATACCCGGGACCACGGCCTCAGTTTCCTGCGCTGAACCACCGTACCGCTAGGTACTCAGTAACAGTAACAGTAACAGTAATCTCACTGTGAAAACAGTGGAACAGTAACAGTACAGATGGGTGCCAGTCATCCCCAGGACCCTGCAGTGGAACCCTCAGTCGGCTGCGCAACCTGTATCCTAGGTCCACCCAAAATACAGACGCTGTCTCCTCCATCAATTTCCCCAATCCCAGTGTAAGTTGTTCAATTACTTTATTATTTAATCAATTCAGTTAAATCAGTCAAAGTCATATTATCTAGAATACTGGGCGATACGGTGACAGTAACAATAACAGTACAGTAACAGTCAATCAGTAGCGTATACCGGTGAACAATATCAGTAACAGTAACAGTAACAGTAACCGTGTATACGATGAACAATAAAACTGTACCGTGGTTACGGTCAAACAATCATTTCCCAGTAACTTCCAGTAACTTGGATCAATACAACAACAGTGGAACTCGATAATACTCAATTGCCGTCTCATCTAGAACCGGTCAATATCTCATATGCTTGTACTGCATATAACAATATCTGTTCTCCGTAGTCATCATGAACCTACCCTCAATAGTCATCCTGACCGTCAAATCTCAATCTATGTCAAAGTAATCCGGTACAGTAATCCACAAGTTTAATAATCAAAAACCTGTTCTCCTCATTATATCAGTCTAATCTGATCCTTTATGTCATCAGATATTCACATCTCAATAGCCGAAATAGTCATGCTCTGATACATCTATTCAGATCTCCACACTCTAGTCTGATCAAAGTCATCACCCCTCCATACTAAAGAGATATCATTAACTATTCCATCAACTTATATTCCCAATACTATCCTTGCAAATCATTAAGTATCAGTCCGTATCAGTAATCTAGTACAATAAATCACCATCTGAATATATCAATAATCAGTCTCTCCCTGTCAATCTACTCTGATCCTCAATTCACCAATAACAGAGATCAACAGTAAAAGTTATCAAACTTTGCATATAGTTATTACTGATATCAATGTATTTTCATCCTCACAGTAATTATATTTCTATCACCAGGTAACAACAATAAATGACAGTCTATTAGTATTCTCGAAATCAACTAACATAACGGATATTGAGATCACAAGTAAAATATGGATACATCCTCAAAATCAGATTCTTCCAACTATAATTAAGATCATGTTACATATCTATATCAAGGATAAGCTACACACACCATACATAATGCAATCTATAAACTGATAAGGACAATCTATAAACTGATAAGATCCAGTGTAAAAATATATCAGGAGTCACCTCTGAATCTACTAAGTCCATGTCAATCCAAGTATCGGTAAGGTAAAGTCATATCTAACACTCCCTGATATCCACTGTAATTCCTAATTAAATACACATATGCTCCATCATGTAATCTCTACAATATATCCAAACACTCATATAATCAACATAGGATTCCAACATAATTGTTAACACATGCATATCATTTCCTATTGCATTCAACATGTAATGTAGAAGGGTGACAAATCACCTCCGTGCTTATAATCTCTACACATAATCATGTAAAACATGTGCACAACACAACAAATTACACCACATACACAAATCGTCTATGATCAATAAATTAATTAAGGAGAGAGAAGAGAGAGACACTCACGTTGGGGAATCTGCTCGTCGTCGGGCGAGTCGCCGTTAACGGTCGCTGTGGTGCCGCTCTTCGCTGTCGGACTGCATAGGACGGTAGCCAGGGTCCTGGGGAGACCTGGCTGCAAGCTGGAGGTCTCGCGCTCGCCGGAAGGGCCCGGACTGCCGCTCGCTCGCTGTCGTGCTGCTGCTCTCCTTCCTGGCTGCTGGTCCGGATCCCACCAACAAATCCAAAATGCTGTAACACGCAACCAATACATACAAATAATTATAAATACATGCTAAACACCCACACGTGCATACGAACATATAC